>JRUX01001594.1:0-73569 GCA_001407235.2 Kudoa iwatai
ATTTATTATTATAATACATCATTTAGATTATTTGTTGTATTAGCATCTTCAATAGTGTAGTTAAAGTGTTTAAAGATAATTATATTGTAATTTTTTTAATGTAAATATACTTAAAATATGAAATTATTTTCAATAAACAAATTAAAAACCTGTATTCCATTATTATCATATGCATAATCTTATATAATCTGTTATTTATTACATTAAAATATAAAATTATCATTTAAATATGTATATACAAAAATTTTAAAAATATATTGGTAGAATATTGAACTTTCTTTAGCATCCAATTACTATATTAATTATCTAACTATTCTTTATGAATATAAAAAATTTTTTCTGTTTATAATCTTAATTTTATCTCATATTATGGTGAACTAAATACACATGCTATTTATGTTGGATTACATAATAATATATTACAACACTTTACATTATAATATTCATCATAAATACAATATTTTCATATTTTAGAATTAGCTATTTATGATTAAAATTATTTTTATTTTATAATAATATGTGGATATATCATGATTTAAATATTATAGGAAAGTGTAACATTTGTTAGTAATGGGAGCTAATGTTTACTAAAAATGGTAGGAAAACTAACGATTAATGTGATGAATTATGTGAATATTCTTTTCCAACATAATGATGACTGGAAATTATGTTATTTACATAATCCGTTTAAAAATTATGAAAAATGAAGGACTTTTTTTTCACTATTCAAGTATATATTAAATGAAGTAATTATTTTAACGTATGAGTATGTTGCCATGAAAATATTGACTCTTGACAAGCATTTTGCTATCTACAAAGTAAGTCAAAATAAAAATATATTTGTGAGTAATTTTTTAATAAGATTTCAACTATTATGTAGTTGTTATAATTTGGTATCTTTCTAAAAAGGCCATTCTGTGAATGATTTTTAAAGTCAACTTAATAAAGGTTTGATATATTTTGTGTTAAATAAAAATAATGCCATGTTCTAGCATATTATGGAATTAATAGCAATGAATAAATGAAAATGCATTATAAAAATTATTTTCAATAAATGATATGGTGTTTGAATAAACAATTGTATTGTATAATATTAAAAATACTTTTTTTAATATGTAAAACTTTAAAGATTAAAAATAGAATTCACAACAGTAACCTGTTATGATCATATAAAGCAAGTGTACATCAAATATTTCCAGAAAAGAAGATAAAATTCTTTTAATTTTGCTATAAATATTAATGGACGTAATGTGGGGAATTTTTTTATCGTTTTTAATCAAACCAATTGTATTTCTATAATATATACTTGTTTTGATGAGAATTTAAATGGTAAAGTTGCAAATTGATACAATATCATTGATTAACATCGTGAAAGAAGCCATTTTTTATAGATTTATAAGAAAATTGTAATAAATACATTACAAAATTTTTAACCTACTATATTTCAAACCTAACTACAGCAACTAGGTGCACTGTTGATATGTTTTATACTATAAATATGCAATAATTAAAACTCCATTTCACTAGTGATATAGAACGTAACACAATTGGAATAAATTTTATAGTTTTTATATGGCTAATCGTTATGAATAATAATGGAAGTTGAAATTAAATGCATATATAGAGTATTAAAAAAAGGAATACTGTTTATAAACAATTTGAATAAATTGAGGAAATTTGTTTAATAATGGTACAAAAATCAAGAAATTTATCAATCATCTATTTATATTAATAAATATAACTTTATTTAAAAATATTTTTAATGTAATTCACATAGCTAGGACAATTTTAGATATCCATACTAACTAAGATTGGCTATTAGATGGCATCATTGTAACAATAGAGAACAAAAACTTTATCTTTACTAGCTGAAATGCACTAAATATATGTAGAAAATACATGTATATTGTATTGGTCTTGTAAAAAATTTGAAATTTAAGATCCTAGTCTATGGTATCTCAATTAAACATAAATAAAAGCTATTAACTTAATTTTTGCTCCTTCTTTTTTTTTGTTTACAAAATCCAAATCCTACTACCACTATTTATTTTTTAAGTTGTATAATTCCAGCTAGTTAAGCTTACTTTATCAACACGTTTAACACCACATTGCAATCATAAGTTTCGGTAATTTTTATAGTAATGTGAAAATTTATCTACTACTTAACATTTTCACTATAAGAAAAATATTAATCACCAAACTATCTACTGAATTGATCTAGAATTAGTTCAAGAATGTAATCATACATGTTTCAGTTCTACAAAATACTTATATTTGATATAATCTCATACCTTGGCGTTCATAAGGATCCAAGATCTATTTTTCGATATGAGTTCATTTCCAATAAAGGTCGATCTACGGTTTGTCGTCGATTCATGTTATTACAATATTTTTCATACATCAATAAAAAATGAGATGACAAGAAACTTAGAAGCAGCTATTTGTCTGACTCTAAGTTGGAACTTATTGTCATACTCCTGTAAATCTAATTCTTTACTATTACTGTGTACAATCTGTCGGGACTCGTTTGTTTTTAAATAACGGTTATAATCAAAAATATCATCTACTTTCCTTATGTTATATTGAAAAAAATAAATTATTTCATATCTTAATTCACTTTAAATAAAATAAGTAATTTCAACCATAGAAACAATATTATAATAAAGTTATTTTTATCTTATGGTTTAACTTTAATGGATCAATGTAATTTTTTTATATCATTGAGAAAATGTTTCAACATGAAATCATCCAAAATTAATTGATTATCCATCACATGACTAATTTTAAAAAAACACAAACTTTATTATTATTTTTCATGTAAAGAAGTTATTTTATATTGTTTTTTAATAGATTAAAATGTCTATCCATTTATCCAAATAAATAATAGGATTATTGCGGACTTGAGAAATAGCTCTAATATTAAACATTAAAAAAAATATGTAAAAAGTTAAGTTCTGAATTATTTTTCTATAATTTTTGTACCTTTAATAAAATGTTAAAAGGAAAAATTTCTTATTTGATTTAATTCTGAGTCACAGAGAAGAAAATTACGATAAACAATTTAACAATATTATTTTGATTAAAAATATTGCAAAATCATGATAGTAATGAATGAAACAAATCAATTTGAAATTTTTTATTTATATTTTGGTTTAATCATATTTAAGATTTATTAAAGTAACATATAATATGGGTGGATGACTATATTTGTACTACTCCTATAAAACAAGTATAAGAAGGAGTGTTATGATTATAGATTACAATAATAAGTGTCATATGTGCCATTTTTATTCAGTTTATATATAAATAATGTAAAACATATATTTTTTTGGAAGAATTTTAAATAAAATATTGTCGTATTATATATTTTTATTGATTATCTCTATAAGAATGATAATATTAGAGAAATTGCAAAAACAATAACTAGATATATATAAATAGCACATAAACAAGCTATATTTTACAATAGCTTAACAATTCATGCTTTAATTTTAATACACAATAGCTAAATCATATTTTAAACATCAACTATAAATATAACTAAGCAAAAACCATCCACCAATATAGATATATACCATAAATGTTTACTCTAAGTTATATATTAAGATGGTTTTATGAATAAAGTTATATAAAAAAAGCGTCATAGGTTCCAATATTGACTATTGGTGCTTTTTCTGATATAAATGATGATAATAATTGTAAAAACAATACCCCAAAAAATGGCAATCCCACTAATTGAGATAAGAATAACTTTTACATTATTTTTTTTTCCATGAAAGGCATTATAAGTACAAATTGAATATCTAATAATAAAATTTGTATTATATATTTCATAAATGTAAGTTACCTATTAAAATAATCATGATTTAATAGATACAGAGGACGGATAAATTTAAATCCAACTCGTGGATCACTTATTAAATACACTTTAAGTTCGTTAAAAAAATTAAACTTTCTAAAATAACAATTAAAATAAGTATAACAAAAAAAAAGTCCTTTTTGCTAGCTGTGATTGATATTTTGTTTTTTTTGAATAGTTTATTTTGTAAAATAGCATATAGTAATATCAAATTGAAACAATCTTCAACTGTCTCATGTACAAACTATCATTTCATATATTACAGCTAAAAATAAATGTAAAATTGTACATATAAACTTGTGAAGTTATAAAATGGTGCACAATAATCAGTATAAATTTTATCTTTTAGGTATTTTAAAAATTTTGATATTGGCATTTTAGATAATTCAAGATTAGTAGTAACTATCTATGATAAATGTTGTTAAAATGTTAATATATCAGATAATCTACTTGAAAATCTGTATTTTGTATAGTTAAATTATTTTCTAAAAAGTCTGCTAAATTGCAACCTTTGTTATTATTACATGTATCATTATAGATAATTAAATTAATAATGTATAAGCATTTATCAAGGTCAAAATCCCCAACAAAGTCTATAAGAAATTCTTGAGAATATTCACTCGAGCACTGGTTGTTTAATTCATATTTTTCTAATGATATAATTAAATTCTTAGGAAAGCAAGGATTTACAAGTGATTCATCTTTATCAAGTAGTCGATGACGATATAACTAAAATTTTAAAAATATAAAATAAAATTTAATACCATTATTTACTTTAAATATATGTTGACATATTAAAGACTTTAACATAAAAGGTTGTAGACAGTAGAAATCATTTGCTAAAATATTATAACTTTTGTTTTTGAATTGAATTTCTGATATGTAATATTTGTTATTATCATTATTTAGATATTCTACCATAAAACCAATAGTAAATTTAGTTTCAAACAATTCAATCACACCACTATTCACAAATGTCTATAATTTAGTTAATAATTATTAAAATACTAATTCATTTTGTAGTACCTCATCTATTTGGTTATAATAATGTGTAATATAACTGTATAGTCCACTTAAATGTGAATCTACGTTTAAAAAGGTTGTTTCATATTTAAAATTTTGTAAATATGTATTTAAAATTGTTTTATCTTTTTTTATTAATAAATTAATTTCATTTGGTAATAAACTAGCAATACTATTAATAAAAAAATACTACACATTATTCACAATATATACTAAAATTTTAATTCATTCAAATATAAGACTTTATACAATATTTTATCATTTTCAATGCTTTCAAAACCACATGTTTTTTTTGAATCATATACACATATATGAAATTCTTCTATATAAAAATATTTACCATATAATTAGATTATATGTTAAAAATATAAATAATACTATTCAATATAAATTATTATTATTGTTAAAACATTATTTTATAAAATATATAAATAATACTTAGACATGACATTACTGATATGAATGGAGGTTGTTTGGAATTATTATTAGTCATGTTATTATTTATTTGCTTATGGTAACATACAATACCATTGTAACGATAATCTTTAATCAAAATAATTCCATACTAACTATATATTAAAATGTGTAATATATTCAAACTTACAATATATTCATTATCGTTATTTATGTTATTAATTTGAATCATAAATACAAAAGCAATGAATATGTATAACCATTTTATATTCATTTTTATTAAAATAATCATAATACTAAAAAATTTTATTATCATTGATATATTATATAGAAAAATAAAATTTTCATATATTAAAATATATTCTTATCATTTATATTATATACTTGAATATATATTAATGTATATTCTATATGAGTATTCACTATGATATTCTATGTATGATAAAAAATTTATTTATATATAAAAATAAGTATTTAATTGTTATATACGTGTAATATAAATATATGTTTACTAATAACCCTTTTTTTATTAAAAAAAACAAACAATATGCTTATTATTGATTAAACATAAACATAAAAATATGTTTTTTTTAAATGACAAGAAAAAAACTATAAATTATAATAAATTTAATAACTATTATTTTTAAATAATCTTTATATTATCGTATATCATATGAATTTAACTTGATAAATACACATATATTTTAAGTCTATTTATCATAAGTAACACTTTTATAAAAGCTATGATTATCATCACACAAAACTTATTAATTTCTACATTTTATTTTTATATATACTTTAATAATCGCAATAATTTCATTTATTTTATTTATTTATTACAGTATTATTATTCTAAGTCAGAAAATTACATGCTAATTAACTTGACACAAATTTAAAGCTAAATCTTCTACATTTATTCTATTAATAAAGTATTTAAACAATTTTATAGAATAATTGTTAAATAATTATTAAAAGAAAAATAAGAATTTATGTTTATTAAAATATATAATTTATATCGTAAATTATTCCTTTATTTTTATAAAAAAGTATTATCATTATTTATAACGATTAAAATGTGATAAGGTAGTTTTTTTAACAAAATATCATTATTTTTCGTATAGCAAACTACAGAACATATTATAATTCATAGTACATTAAATATTCAATTTCTTTTAAATATATTCCTTACGAGTTAAATTTATAAAGTTTAAAAAAAACTCCATATGTATCTTATGCTATAATTCATTCATTCATTCATTCATTCTTTATTTAGTCTTTAAAATCATTTATATCAATGTTGAACATATGAAATATATTATTATACTACAAAATCATTGCTAATGTAATTCCTTATAAAAAGGCTTCAAATAAAATTAATAAAGTAACAAGAAAACAAAATAATCAATTTATTTAACTTGAATTTGTTAAAAAAGCCATTTTAAAAATACCTCTGTATTACTATATTAAGATAAAGACATAACACACAAAAATTAAATATATAATTTCAATAAATAATATTCTTAAATAGTAACAATTATAATAATAATGTATGTTTATTTTTATAAATAATTTAACCTAATTTAATATACTTTTAACTCAATCACTATATTTTTCACAGGATTATTTTTAATAATTTTTAAGCATTTTCTAGTAAGAATAAATACAAACATGAAGAATAATATCCGTTTATTGCTTCTTATTTTATATATTACTGCTATATATCCAAATATTACTTCTTTATATTTTAAACACTTAAAATGAATGAAATTTTTTTAAATTAAACATTATCCATTTGTTTTATTATAAATATTTATACGTAGCTACGTGATACACCATCATCTCAAATACCTATCTTATCTTACTAGTAAATATATTTATTTTAGCAAAAACTAAATGCTATTTTATAAATATGGTAAATTTTATGTTAACAAAATAGTTTACAATCTCCCTAAACATTTTAATAATTTATGGTTTCAATTCTTAATAACCATTTTTTAAAATCAATAAAACTACAAAATATTTTCATTATTTATACAATCATCTAGAAGCACAATTAACAAACAAGTAAAGGCATCATTATCATGATTGTTTCAAAATGTTAAGGGTTTAAAGTAACTAAATAAGCAAGAACTTCTATTTTCTATTGCTTACAGTTCAGTTTTTAGTATATTTTTCTATTTTTGTTAACTAATAAATACTATACATTTATATATTTAATTATTATTGTGTTAATATAATGGATTCATAGAAATTTTTGCACTTGTTTTCACAAGCCTTTATTCTTATGTAGTATCAATTAGGCAAAAATTTTCATAGCGTCTAAAGCTAGATTAAAGAAAGACAGTATTGAAGTACAGACAGTCCAGATGTGTATAGCACTTAGCATACAAATTTTATTAATTTAATAGTATTACTTTTATTTCATAGCAGTTTGCACTACTATAAATCCAATTATCGAATAAAATATTTCTTTTGAACTTTAAATGTTAGCTATTAGAAAAAAATTGTTTTAAAATTAAAAATTGGTTTAGACATTACTTTTTTTAGCTAACGGTCACATTAAGTTGAACATTCTTAGTTTAACAACATTTCTGACAACGATTATATCTTTTTAGGATACAAAGTAAAATAAAACCATTCAATTTCTTAAAATTTATGACTTGATTGTTCCTAATAAAAATAGAATTTATAATTGGAAAGCTTTTTTTTACAAGGCCGAACTCTTGGCGTAACGTGAAGAGTTCTAGCTAGTCTAGTCTACCTTATTATCACCGTAGACACCATAACATTGTCGTGGTTAACGTAATTTTATGCTTTAATTTAGTATCATTTGACTTATTAAACATCCTCTATTTAGCTTGGATGTAATACTATACCTATTTTTGATCAACATAGAATTAATTAAAGAAAGTTGTTCTAGCAGATGTTAGCTTGACGGACACATACCTTTGATATGATACCATACTCTGTCGTTTATAATCCCGTAAAATCTATCCTTTTGTAAGAGTTCAAACTTACTACAATGGAAGCTATAGTATATTGTAGATCTCTTCATTTAACATAGTGATTCTACTTAAATTTAAAGTACAACCACAGAGAGTAATTCAGGAGTGGTCTGATCGTAGTGAAATTTGAACATGTAGCTATACGACTATGAGCCTAATCTCTTACACTGTATTCTATCTAGATCCGAACAGATGAAACGTGGTGTAGAGGACTAAGCATATAGTAACATGGTTGTGATTTCGAATCTCGCCTCAGTCCATCAACTGACTCAGGGGTTATTGTACTCTCAATCCGAATTTAAGTAGGAACACTGTGGTAATTACAGATATCTTTGGCATGCCATAACTCTGATTATAGTGGGAGACTGCTAACGGACACAAAGAACTCAATTATCTATAAACATCACCATATAGGGACTAAAAATTCATGTATCCTTAGATTCAACGCCCAATATGTGTATGACTTCCAATAGTATTTCAATATTGATTTAAAGGTATGATCGGGATAGTATTCTTTACGAAATAAGGATGTTAAGTGGGTTAAATTCTCAGACTACTGCATAAATTATGTCTTCATAAGATTGTTACTGTGGTACCTATAGCTTTAATGATGCGGGTCTAACTATCCTGAACTTCACAACTTAACATATTGTACCATGATATTGACCTTATAAAACAAGAAAATATCAAGCAGAATAAATTATTTAATTACACATGATTGTAAAAAATTATAAATATAGATTCGTTAGACATTAAATTTTAAATAAAATATGTAAATCAATATAAAATATTATTATAAGTAAAATTCAATTCATAAAAAAACAAAGTCAGTATATAGGGTCATAATATAACCATTAAAAACAAATATGGTGACGAGGATTTGATAAATAATATTGGAATATTAAATGCAGTAAAATTATAAAAATATAGTTCAGATTTTAAATCGTATGCTTAAATTAAATTTTAACATACAAACAATCTTAATTAGTAAAATATTATTAAAAAGTCTTTGATTATAGTACACTACATTATTAATGTCTGATAGCTATTAATTGCTAGAAAAATAGCTTTATTAAAAAGAAAAAAATTATCTTTTATATAATAAATTCAGTCTTATATTACAATATAAAAAATTCAGTAGCATATAGAACAATTGTTGTAAAAAAACCATTGATTAATATTAGAATATTTAATGAAACTTTAAAATTATTTAGATAAATAATCTAGAGTAATAAAAAAATTATGAAATTAATTAGAGAAAAAGTCGTAGTGCAAGTCGGGAAAGTTGTAGATTAAAAGACAAGTGTTATATTTAATAGTGTACCTTTACACTAACATGCTACATCTTAAAAAGATTAATAATGATGTAATCTGGATTTTTTTAATCTAATAAAAATAAAAATTGATGTTATTATAGATTATATACGTAGATATTAACTAAAAAAATTAAAATTTTGAATAGTTCTTATATTAAACTAAAGTTAAGTTGTTTTATTACTAACTCGTATCTATACGGATTAAATATGAGTTTAAAAAAATAATATTAACTATAGAATAACATTACATAGTTACTTATTGTAACTGCTCTAGTAGTTAGGTAGGTTACATTATTAAATTATATCAAATTTTTAATTGAATGAATATAAAAATAACAAAATAAATACATATCAATAGAATTGAACTCCGAAAATATTCGTTATTTAGCGATATAACCAACAATTATATATAAAATAAAATTATCATTGTGAAGACTACATTATTATTATTATTATTATTATTTATAGCATAGAATAACCAAATAAATATGGTTGATTTACAACAAACAATATGGTTAGAATTGTCAAATGAAATGATGAATATATTTAATTGTAAAAACACCTATATTTGATAAAAGTTCTTTTATCTTATTTAGCAAAACAAATTACATTAGCTAAAATGCTAAATTTGTGTAAAAAAAGAAATCAATTAATTAATTGTTCAACTCTAGTTGATGCTGCAGTATTTGAAAATGTAAATCATTATAATACATAAAATATATAGTTAACAATAATAAATAGATTGATAACTTTTTTATTAAAAGAGTTCTTATTATTATTAAAGAAAAATTAAATGTCTGTTCCCAATTAGATAATAAAGATTTTATTAGTGAATTTTTACGTATGTGGAATATATTAAATGGGGTAATAATAGCAATATATTTTAATGATATTGATTAAAGATGATTGATTTATTTTTGGTATAAAATTAGGAATTCTTACCAAAAATGTCTATATTATTTAATGTATCAAAAAGAATTGTTAGAGCCTTTCAACATGAAACTATAAAAAAGTTTAATGATTTAATATTAGTTAATTTTATGGATGTTATCGAAAATACAATCAATAATGCATCAACAACTGAAATAAAAGAATTTAGAAAAATGATGGCAGTTATATTTGTAAAAATTTAATATATTATAAATAAATTAACTTACGTTTTTATTATATTATATTTAGGTTGAGCTTTATAAATATAATTTAGATGATCAATATAATCGTTTAATGGTAATTCTTCAAAGTACTTGTGATATTTATTATACAAAATATTCAATGTAACTAAATATAATTTATTATTCTATTCCAATAAAACAATCAAATACTTGTAGTATGGTAGTCTTGCATAGTATCAGTTTGTTTATTGTTTTCATTAACTATTATCTATAGTCAAATATAATATTTAAACTTGAATAAAATTAAAAATTACTTTGAAACATACATTTTATAACCATTTAAACAAGAATATTTTACTTCATACACACTAGCCCATATTTAATGTATCCCTCGCATAATTGCGCGATTCACTAATCCTCAATGATAATTAAATTTGTCACAATTATTTTTTTGGTATATAAAATATTAGTTTATAACAAGATATAAATAAAAAATAAAATTCAATTTAACTTGGAAAATAAATATATATGATGATTGTACGTTTATTGAGTAAAAATATGCAATCATAGTTTGCTTCTATTACGCACTCAACACTTAATTACCTAATTAGAAGTGATTTAGAACTTGCTGCTTTGTTTCTTATTTTATTTAATGTTTTCTTATCCATTTTAAATAATTATAATCCAATATTGTACTAGCATGTAAAAGAATAAATATGTATACTATGCCATCACAAACAACGATGTATATATGTGCGCATGCGCAGAAAAACTAACTCTAATTTTTATGAAATAAGATTTTTTAAAAACTGTATAAAAACAGCTAACATAAAATGGTAACTGAATAATATTTGAATATGTGTTAAGATCAGTCGTAAAAGATAAAAAGAATTGTTGTTATAAAATATAAGGTCAATAATATAAGGGCTGTGTTTAGCATATTTAAAAATTTGTGATAATAAAAGAAAGCTTTTATTACTACATCTCATAATCAATAGATTAAATTAATATTTAAAAAAGGTGTTACTTAAAACAATAAATTTTTATATTCTAATTTTTCATTAACATAAAAAATAATCCATTTAACTAATAGTGTTATTCTATACTGATATAAAAAATAATAATAAGGAAATCGTTTAGATTTTTATATTAATACGAATTAGATAAAAGGTGTAAATGGTAGTAATTTGATGTATTATTAAAATGTTAGAAAAAATAGTTATATTAAAAAATATAGATTTATTATTAGTTTTATGTAAATATAAGTATTTCCAAGAAAAATAGAAAAGCTAAAATACTTCATGTATAACTTTAATTAACTAGAAAAAATTATAAAATAAAAATCAAACCAAAAAACTATTAATAATTACAATCAATTAACACATATAGAGCCATAAATAACAATTCAATTAAATGGATTGTTATTAAATGAAAAGATAAAAATGTCAAAAATTAGTCAATATAGTATGAACATACATTATAAAGGGTTTTATATAATAGTGATGAATTATTCATCAAATAAATGAAGGTAATATATTAAGAAGTAAATGTAAAATTGGAAGAATCACTTTTAGAACTTGTTGAGGGAATAATTTTAGGTGAATGATCATAGAAATACAAATTAAATTGAGTAGCAACAACAAAAAAGTTTTTGAAAGGATGCCAAGCCAAGTGAGATATTTTATTACGAGATGACGGTTTGATACGAGGACCCTCAGTAACAGGATCAAATGATACAGGATAATAGCATTTATCTGAAACTTGATTGTAATCAGTATTAACATGAGTATTCTTGATAGGCATAATTTTTTCATCATTTATATTAAGTTTTCTACGAGAAACATCACATAAAATATCTGATTCATTATTTTTTTGTTTGCTAGTATTATGGTGACGATCTTTTACATATTTAAGAATATGTTGATCATTGATAGTTCCAGTTTCAAAATTATACCTTTTATGAGTGTATGCAAAATCAAAAGATTTAATCCGTCTATCAAGAAGATCAAAACTTTTTTCAGTAATACAACCTGAACCAAGCTTTCTTTTAGGGCATGGTGATTCAAGATCATGAAAATTATCTGATTGTATGGGAAGTATATTATTTAAAATATAATTTGATGAATCATTATATATATAAGAGTTAACAATTCCATTAAATGATGTATAGGCTTTATTTTTGGATAAATTTTGATTAATATCTAAATTTTTAGTGTAAGGAATAATAATACAACCAGATTGATCTTTTTCAAATAAATGAAACTGATTGTTATAAGATCCTGTAATAAAATATCTATATATTTATCAAATAAAAATAATGAACAATTAAATATAATATTAAAATAATACTTTGCATCTGGACTAGTAGCAATTTGAAATCGATGAAAAATATTATCAGATTCAATTAATTCCCACAAATTATACCGAACAGGATGATTAATATTAAAAACTTCAATTGGACGCTGTGTCATACGTAAATCCCAATGACATAAACTCATAAAATCCCTTGTAAGCATTTGAGTATCATTTAATACACGTATACAATGAATTTCACTATATGATGAATAGTAGACATCTTTTGATGCAAATATATTGCTATAAGCTACACATATATGTATATATAAATAGTATGTTAATAGATTGAATACAATTTTATATACCATAAAGTGATTTTTCACAATAGGATTTTATTCGAAGGTCACAAACATTAACATTACCATGACTGGTACCATAGAAAAATAATGATGAATTATATGGTAAGAATGTCATTGTTGAAATAAGTTCATTATTATCATCATTTAAATCCTCCAAACGAAATATTTCTATTTAAAAATATTAAAAAAAATAAACATATACAAATTTACCATAACGTGATTCATTTCTTTCAATACTAAACATACCAATACTAGTACTATCACTTACTAAAAAATATTGATCATCATAACTAACACTTATGCTATTGATAGGTGATCCATATAGTGATGGATATTGACATATTAATGTTGGAGAATAATCATGCCTCCTTTTAAAATCAGGAAATTTTATATCATCAATTGATTTTATGGTTGACATTCTTAATGGTCTTTTGGACTTTTTACGACGATAACCTTCTTTTATTTTCCATAATTTAATGGTGCTTGAATTGGATGAAATAAAAATATGAGAATTACAATTGTGATTTAACCATAACAAATGATCTATAGTTGGAGCAACAACTATACTACGCAATTTATCAAATTCAGCTGTATGACTAGTCAATCCTAGTAATGATTTATATTGTCCATCTATTTGTTTTTTGTTTTCTCTATGTTTAAAAACAATAACACGCCCACCAAAATCCCCTACAGCTAAATATTTCCCATCAGGGCTGAATGCAAGCGATGATATCATGTCATCTTTATATATATATATATGTTAATATTAACATAATAAAATATTTTACAATAATTTATTTTATTAGTGTATTATATAAATATTTACCTAGCTCACATGTGCTTTCAATTGTTTCATCCAAACTGGCGCTACCTTTTGAATCAATAAATCTCCAACAATCATTTTCCAATGAAATAGACACTATAATAACACTATAACTTTATTATATAAAACAATTAACAATGATACTATTATTAACTAGGGTACGATTTTTATAAGATGAATAATTGTCAGTATTCATCAAGGTCTTCAACACCAAGATTTATTCGCGACAATATCCGCGTTTAACCGAGTTTAGTGAATTAAACGCGCGATTATCAATGTCTCTTCATTATTCGAATATTGATAATTTTCTATTATCTTATTTTAGCATATCAATATTTAAAATTTAATATGTGTAGGGTAAATATCTTATTTTATATATAATATTTATATAAAATGGTAATAAACATTGATTTACAATTTATAATCACATTATATAAATATTCTCTAATAGATTATTTGTATTATTCTACAAAATTATCTCTTATCATAACAATTTATAGAATTTTACTTATTTTTATCAAAATATTAAAGCTAATAAGATTAAAAAATGTTGATTTTTTAATATTTAACATTAAATTATTAACAAAAATATAATATTATTAATTATTTTAATGTATGTTTTAATTTGATTATTATTTTTTATGTCTATTTTAAGTTAATTTGATCTATATTTGTTGTGTTATGAAATCTAACAACTGTTAATGGCAATCCATCTAATCATACAGATATGTAATCTAATATTATTTATTAAAAATAAATTTCATTTAAAAATATATCACTATTTATAGTTTTAATTAAAAAAATACAAATAATTTAATATTATATATTTTTTGCTTACTGTATTAAAATATTTCCTAAATCATATCTCTTCATTAAATTATTTACTAGAATTATCTAGCATATATCTGATAATTTTTTTCTGTTATCTTTTTGTTTACTACTATTAACTTTTAAATTGTGTAAAAATTGAATTATTAAATTGATATTACCATTTTAAAACAATATTTTTATATTATTAAATAGTTTAACAATAAATTATTACGTAATATTACTCCTAATAAAAACCTCAATAATGTTACAATAAAACATAAATTTAATAAAAAATCACTTAAATCAAATTAAAAAATTTACCTACTTTAATTAGTTCAATAAATCTACTCTAAAAAATTTTGATTTAAAATACTACAATCATTATAAATTTAATTTAATATTCTTCCATGTATTATCATACTCAAAATAGAGTTAAATTTTGTAAATAATAATCCAGTACTTTTATTTAAATATGTAAAATTTTATTTTATGAATAATTATCACCTAATAATGCAGTTATTTTATTTTTTTCATACTAATAATAATTCATATACAAATACTTGTAAAAATATTTTATAATTTAAATAAATTACTTTTGACTATTTATAAAACTAAATTTTTCACTAAAACTCAAAATGCCACTGTTTATATTAGTAAATAATACATCCTCACCTTTTATCGGTTAAAGTCGCACGTGATCGCCAGTTTAAAATAGAATGGCGGTGATTGACGTGGATTTCTACTAAAGAAGATTGTATAAAAGTATTTATCTTATATTTAGACACAATTTATAGCATTTAAATATTTTAACAAAAAAAAATGAAAATAATTGTATTTTTGTATATAATTCTGGAATTTAATGTAGCTAAAATTATTTGTTCATTAAAAAAGTCAAAATTTTTTCTATATTGTCTCCATTCAAAAATAAATGAGATGTATATAAGGTTTTTATAGTGTATTATAATATGGCTTATGATTTTTATTATAATAAGATTCAACTGTATTTTTGCAAACATATGGGATGCGTTCAATGTTATAAAACTATGGATATCTTACATAGATAACATAAAATTTATATATTTTTATTGTTAATTTAGATTTTATAATTACAAACTATAGTAGCTATCTATTATTATCCTATAAAAGAGTGTATTTGAGATAGGGGCCTTCATTTGATTGTGGTAGAAAATATGTTTCATTTTACAAGCAAATAAATATAAATGATTATAATGTTTTGTGTAAGTATGATAGATGTAATATATCTCAATATAATTAGAATGGACACATTTTTACATAAACACATGAAGAAGCGCAAAAGGTTTTATTATGTATCAGGCCATAATTTTAATATAAATAACATATTTTATTGTTATGCTTAAAGTAAACATTAATTAAATCATACAATATTTATAAAAAATTTAAATGGATATAAAAATTATTAACAAATGTTATTTTAGACAATAGAAATTAATGGTTCCATCTGAACAACCGGTGATTAATGTCCTTGATAATCTATCTGAACATTCTTTTACTGCAACACTACTAGGAAATGCATTTAATATATTTGGAAATGCATTAGAAACGATTGTTGATGTATCTAAAAGTGTAGAATATTCTATTTTCTTCTCAATAGTTACATCAAGAGAAGTTCCAGTGAGTTTAGATTTAACAAAATCATAACATACAGTTCCTTTGTTATTATCGCAACTAATATCAAATTCATAGTTTTGATTGGTGTTTATAGTAGTGTTTGTGTATGGTGTTGCTAAGACACATGAATTTCTATTATAATCAAGATTCCATGAACGAAGGCACATATCTGAGGCACCAAATATGGCATAATTTTCATTGTTATAGAATGAAGTAGTTAAACCATAATTTGTTGTTAGTTGATCAGTTTGATAAACTTTTTCAACACCACCAGTAACAAGATCCCACACACGTACCACCTGATTAGTAGATTCATGCCCAGAAATAATATAATTTGAGCTTTTTGGATGAAACATTAATGATCGAATAGCGGCAGATGAATTTTCTTGAAAAATTGTATAAATTGGCTCTGATCCAAAACGTATATCCCAAAGATAAATTTTTCCTTGTATATCACCACAGGCAATCCAGGCTCCATTAGGATCAACAATCATCTTAGTGAGAGTCAATGCATCCTTATTTTTCATAAAAACAAAGGATAATGCCGGTTTTTGAGGTTGAATACGCATGTCATAACCATTTACACAGCCATTGACATTAGCACCAAGTATAAACGGCACTGAAACCATATTCATTACACACAAATCAACAAAATGACCAAATTTTGATGAATTATCTATTATTTTGAAACGTAAATTATTATCCAAATCAAATATATGTATATCTTGGCTTTCAATACATGAACAACAACACAAAACTTCATTATAACTTGAATCATCGAGAAATTTAACAGCATTAATTTTACCTGCAGCACGTCTATATGTAAAAAGAACTTCACAATTATTGACACCAAAATCCGTATATGATAAATCCATTACACAAACTGTACCATCATAAGAAGCACTACTATACAAATTTTCAATTCGACTTGTAGCTACACCACTTATAAATTTTGAATGTGGATTTATTGTCCATACTTGATGGCAAACAAGCCATGTGTTTCCATCGTGAATATAATACTGAGAATCTTGGTTTAAATTTTTCAAAAACGAATCATTTGGTTGCTCACGTTTACTTGATGTATTTCCTAATGATTTTATACTGGAAATACTTTCCGATATGTTATGTGTTGATTTTTGAGGTGTATGATTGAGAATTATTTTTCTAATTAGCTTATCTTCATTACTTAAATTAGAATCAATCATTAAGTAGTATTGAGAAACTAAGTATTCATGATTAAAATTATGGTCAGTTGAGTTATTAAGTGACATTTTCTCGGACAGATACACCATCTTTTTATCATTTTTAGTATAACTAGAAATTGTTCCATCTTTAGATGCATTATATATACATTTGTTATTTAATTTCGGGGGTATATCTAAATGGTGTAAAATGTGACGTTGCTTGTCAACCATTTCATTGAGAGACAGCAGCCCTTTGATTTTTTTATGAGTAATTATCATGGTTGTACTCCCCGGGTCATTGATATTAGAAATTACTGGTAAAATTTGAGATGAACATTTTAACTTATTGATACGAGTAATATAATTTCCTAGATAAACAATTTTTCTATAATCTGATGCACTCCTAATGGAGGATTGTCCTATTTTTTTCATCAATGTAACAATAGGCTCAATTTGAACATCCAGCAATGTCGCTAAATGTTCTTTAAAATTATAGCTACTATTAATTGCTAAATAAGAATTTAAAGCATGATTTAAAAATTCCAACAAATTAGGCGTGTATGGGGATTTTATAAGTATATCATAGATACATTTTGGGATAGAATGCCTACAGAATTCTATAAATTTTTCGTGCGAACAAACCATATTTAAAACAACATCAATAGGCATATCAAAATAGCTAGTTAACAACTGTATAGATAAGCCATCTGTACGTAAATATTCTAATGATGAGAACATGCAAAAAATAGTTTTAACAGTAACTTTTCTTATATGAATATTTGGATGAGCTAAAAAGGGTAACACATTTTTAAAGACATTTACTTGATATTCTGTTGGAATAGATGTAATTAAACAAATTTTTCTAAGTGAATCTGTAGAAGTTGCTATAACCCACTCACTAGAATCATTGAGTCCTTGCTCAATAAATGGTAATATTACAGGTAACAACTTGTATCCAAGTTTTTCTATCAATTCAGGTAGTATTTTAAAAAAAGCTTCACGCATGGTAAAATTAATTTGATCATTAAGAACAGAGATTGCATGCAGTAAAAGTGTACTACCGGAGATAATATCACTCACCATTTGACGCTGATACAATACTACACATATAGTGACGAATGATTCTTCTAGAAGCATTCTTTTTATTGTAGTTGAATTATCACACAATAATGTAGTTGTAAGATGGGTTATATTCTCAATTAAAACTCTAAAGTTTTCATTGAATGAACTTTGCTCTATCTCATTTTCAAAATATGATGATAAAATAATATTATTTATTTGAGAATTTTCCGAAAAACGTAAAACATGATTAACATCCATTTTATTAGTATTTATATTACTGCTAGGTTCAATATCTGTATTACGAGTTCTAAAAATTTGGCTACAATCCCACAATTTAAATGCAATCTCACAGAGTTTTCCTAAATATTTCGCGAAATTCAATCGAACTGTATAACTTTTATCAGTAGAAAGTGGAACAATTTTAGGATAGATATAGTCAGAAAAGATATTTATATCTTCGAGTTTATCTATCGATTCAACATAGGACAATACAGAAACTAGTAGCAAAGGAACATGACTTCTAATACTATCTGATTCATCACCAGCAAAATATAATACATATGGAAGAACACGTTCCAAAATGATAACAGATGTCAGTTTTGATGACCATTTTAAAAGTAGTTCCATAGCACTGAGTTTACTCGATATTAATGTTAAGCGCCTAATATTTGATGTTATTAAAGATAGCGAGTTTATATAGCCACATAAACCCATATTTTCATTCTCACTACCATCAAATGATTCCATTAAAAATGGTGCATCCAATATCAGTTCTTTAAGCCATAAATCAGCTTGAGGTGACTTATAGGTAGCAAATTTTTGATATACTCCATATAATGAAGAATAAAAATAATCTGGAAATAGCTTTCCTTTAAGATTTTTTAGATAAAATGATGCATTGTGTCGTTTTTCAGGATCAAGATCAATAAGATTTTTTATAGTATTTGAAAGTATTACATCCTTAATGTTATTATCAATACGTGAACATACAGTAGCATAGTTTTCAGTATTGCTTTTATATTGAAGTAGTTGAGAAAAATCAAAGAGAACCTTACCTTCTGTATATATTTCATAGAAACAACAACCAATCGAAAATAAATCCATAGAAATGGTTGGTTTATTTGTCCACAGTTGAAAATCAACGGATAGACTATTAGAAGAGAATTTTGTTTCACTATTTGATTGATAAAAAATGCTAGATGAACTACTTCTCTTATGTTGACCCGTTGAAGCGATTCCATTACTCTCTAAAAAAATTTAATATTGAGCTTTATTAGTATAAAAATTTAAAAAAAAACTTAAGATTGTCATCACTAAAAATATATACGCAAGCAGGTGCACTAGTTAAATTAAACACAGTAGGTTATTTATTTTGATGTGATAAAGAACAAAATATATAAAATAATCTACAATTTAAATATAGCTATTTAATAAGACATTAAATCGATAGAAATATTTATTAATAATATACTTTGTATATATATTTTTGATTATAGATAACTAATAAAAGATAATAAGTAAGCCAGTAAATAACCTTAAATTTTTAAAAGAAAATAATCATATTAAATAAAAATGTCATTTATTTAAAAAAAAAGGTTTTAAAACTTTAAAATTGTAGTAAACAACTTCTATTAACATGACAACCATTTATAATAATCTAGTTTTTATTTGTTATATGTAAAAATAGCATTATGGCTTCTATATAGTCATTTCGTAATTTAAACAATTAATCATAAAAAACCTTTATAAATAGTATTTTACACCTTTACAGAAAATATTAAACTTTTTTTGTATTCTGTGGAAATAAATGTATATATTTTTTATATATAATGATTTTATATTTTAAAATTATATAAATACGCATTTAATAAATAAAAAAAATACTTTTTAACAAATAATATAAATAAAATTTACTATAAAATGTATAAATATACTTTGCCATTTGTTTTATTACGATAAAAAAAAATAAAACCAAACAAACGACTAATATGTGGTATTTTGTAAATAAATGGTTTATATGTTGCTTAAAATACTAATAAGAAATTAATGATATCAAAATATTCAACACTAAAAATTTTCTCATTACTTTTATATATTCTCTAACAAAACATATCTTTGTATTTGATAAGAAAAGCTATTCCTTCAAATATTATTTAATAATTTTAATTATAACACAAATAAATGATTAATAAAACAACTGTTATCCTGAAACCATTCACATTTTTACAAAACAAATAATCCTTTAAAAAAAGATATTTTTACATAAAAATATTGTATTTATTACAAATACTACATTAATAGTAGTATAGTAAAAGTAAAGAATAAATTATTAATAATATTGCTAGATAAAATAATACATATGGTTTCAATACAATTTAAAAATGCTGTCAATACATTTGCTCAGTTGTCTAGTCTATGGTCTATATGTAGTAGTTGAATTTGATGAATAGTATATAGATCCTACAATTTATAGTAATAATATTAAAAATTAATTACTAAAATATTTTAAAATAGTCAAAAAAACAATTCTTATTAGAGAAATTATATATATTTAGTACATAGTACCATTTAATATGCAATTTCAGTAGTTAAAACACACAAAATTGATATATTTAATTATTTAAATGGAAAAACCATATTACATCGAATTATAAATATAATAATGTTTTTTATTATTACGGTTTATAAAACACAAAAGTATTATTCATATTTGAACCTTATTATTAAAGAATAATAATTATAAATAAAAGGATTCTATATCATATTGCTTTTAATGCATAAACAAATCAAATGGTTCATACATCTTTTTGATTAAAACATTATTTTAAGGGGATATATTTAAAATAAGGCTTGACATGGCTCTGATCTCATAATAATGAAAAGGATTTAATATGTAGTATTGAATTTAGTTAATAGTTTATTTATTGTAATTGTACTTGTAAAATGATGAATAAGATAATTAAATAACAATAAATGAAATGTCTGTCAACTGTGGTTATGAATGATCAATTATAGTAAAAAAAAAGGTTATAGCAGATAACGACACTGTATTTTATTGTTGCAATTAGAATTAATCAAGTTAAGTTTATATAAAATATCTTTAAATTTTTATAACCATCACATTTTATCGCTCTCTAGTCTAGAGTAGCAATTTTTATTCCTTATAAATTGAATAGCGGTATTATATGTTTTTTATTTATTGATAAAGTTATTAAATTGCTAACATATTGTATTAATTATAAAAATAGTGTTAATAAATAATCTATACTACTCAAAAATTAACTAATAAGAAATAAATATTAAAATAAAGTTTAGATTAATAATATTTTTTATAAATTAACAATATTTTTAAAGTGTGACAGATTTACACAAAGATAGCATATAATTAAATTTGTTTGCATGCTAATAGTAATATTCAATCACCAAAAAAATTACAAAATAAGGGGTCAATTCAAAAAAAATACTTAAAAGCCTGCATATTTTTTTAATTCATAAACATTCCATCAGTAAAATTAATATAAAAAAATTAATGCTATTATTCTTACATGATCGTGTCTATTAATGTAAAAAATAAATACAATTAGAGTGATATAAAATGCTAAAAAACTTTTAAATGGTTTCTAAGCATTAAATAATGTTCGAATGTCTATCAAAACTATTACTCATTAATTATAATTAATTAAGTACACGATGTTACATTATAAAATGTATACTTTTTTAAAAAATTATTAAAATGAAATATATAAAATTTTTAATAAATTAGTATACATAACATTTAAAACATATTTACAATAAACAATTTATTGTTTTTTATCTATATAATAAATATAACAAAGTAAATGAAGTTAAAAATTTTTTTTAACATAGCTGTTAATACTTTTTTTATGAATGCAAAAAATATTATAAATTATAATAATAAAAATACCTTGATTTGATGTAATTTTTTTATTTACACATACAAAGTTTGGGTTATAAGTAGAATTAATTTGAGTTGAAGCAAATCTTTCAGGAGCAAGATAACAATTACGTCTTCTTGATGTATCAAAGAAATAGTTAAAATTTGGTGTGGGATTTTCTAAACTAAGAATAGCTGGTTTATAGGCACATGAAAAATCCGTAAGGACAATCCAATTCCATGTTGTAATCATAATATTTTCTAGTTTAATATCTCCATGGATCACTTGAGCCTCATGTACATCTTTAATACAATGTAACAATTGAAATATAATCCATAATTTTTCAGAATGAGTTAAAAATGGGCGTGTATTAAGTCTATCATAAAGACTTTGATAAAAATATTGTCTAATTAGAAGAGCTGCTCTATTTGTAATAAGTGTAACCTACAATATGATAATTTAATATATCAATATTACACAATTATAGACAAGAACGTGTAATCATATACTTGATATGGAGCACATGATGGAATAGATGTAAGTTTTATACGTTGGTCGGTAATTTTTACTTTAAATGGTAATCCAACATTACTATCTATCATATTAAATATAAAAACTTTTGCTACTACATCAATCAAATGAGAATAATCGTATGATGAGGTGTTATCAATGGTATCCACTAAAACACTTGGTGTTATCAATTTGGCATGTACAGTTTTAAGAAAACGTGTCCTCCAGATATTTTTATAAAACTTGATCCCAGATATATCTTCGAAATAGCTTTCAATATTAGATACATTGAAATGGTTTTCAGATGCCAATAGATTTCCCATTATGATCAATAATGACCGTATATGTTCGTAATTTTACGTTAAAACAAATTCCATTCGCTATATAGTGATTTATGCTACGTTAAAATATTAATTTTAAATAATTTTATTCATAAAACGTAAACTTATCATTTCATAGTAAATTTTTTAAATAATATTAATTAGTTTTATAATATAGTGTTAGTATGAGAAACCCATATTTTAATGAAAATATATATTTCTAATATAGCCAAACAAATTCGTATTTTTATCCTCTTAAAAATTACATTATATTGTTGTTGAAATATCCATGATTTTAATATAAATTTTATCCTTTATTTATAGTGGTTAAATACAAATTTATAATGTTAATCCTAATAAAATAGTATGATTAATTCGAATGAATAATGTCAACATTCTAATCATTTATTAATTTTTTTAGAAATTTACTCATTTTGTACGAGTATTTCTTATTTAAACCTTTTCCTAATGTAAAAAACTATCAAATATATACAAAAATTAAATCAAAAAACTAAATTTCAATGAAATAGCTATCATTAGGTCAATTATACCGTTCTTTTATAAAAATTGACTGTTATCTAATGTCTTTATAATTCCTATATTCAACCATTACAATATATGACAGATGGCATAATAAAAAAAGTTTTTTAATCAACTCGGTAATAAAGTGTGGTTTTTAATATATACATAAATATTTAATGGAAACAAAAAATATCCTACTTGTTACTCATTAAAAACAGCAATAATCATAAGCATAAATCACATTTAATTAACATTTGAATATCGTAGTAGCATATTATTTTGATTTATAATTTACCAGTATATGCAAATAATTAATTAAAATTAATGAATAAACTTGTATTTCAATATTTTGTATGTGGCTCAAGTTAAATTCTTCATTTGCAATTACTAATAGTTACTTTAAAAAATTCACACTATATGATACATTTTAATATAATGTATTAATATTTATTGTTAAAAGAATCATTCATTTTTGATTCAGCCATAACTATGATATTTAAACTAGCTTTGTTTCATATTTGAAATAATTCTTTACTTTTTTTAATTTTCTAGAGAATGGATAACAGCAGTAAATTACATATACCAATTAAAAATAGAAAGCAATAATCGACATCATATAAATAAACATGTATTTTGTTAATACTTTGTACATAATCTTACAAATTCATAATTATCGATTTTTATACACACTCACGCTTGCGCATACGTACTAATCAATCAATTACATGTTGAATACCGCGCATATGAATTTTTAATGTAAACATTGCTACATATTTAACTAAAAATTCTTCAATCATTGCCAATATCACCTAAAATGGTTATAATATAATAATGTTGATATATATGTGTATTTTTCATTCGTCACATAACATTTGCATTATTTATTTCATTTGTTAATATAAATAAAATGTTCACATCAGTCAACAGTAATTCCATGTCATATTTACAAAAAAGTTAATTAATTTACAACAATTTAAGTAATTTTATTAAAGGAAACTAGGATATGGTTTTTTATTGTTAGTTCATCTATTAAAAGATACAAAATTATGCATAATTATGAGTCAAATATTTCTTTTTAGATATAAGAATCCTTTAAAGATAGTTTGATTATATTATTATTCTTAATGGAGAAATAAAATTTGTTAACTGTTGTCACGTGACAACTGTAGAGCAATAATAAAAGTTAAGGGGTGGTAAAGGCTAGAATGGCGTCAATATTTGAAAGTCGAACCAAAAAAAATTCAAATAGATCTATTCTTACACCATGGATTGAAAAATAGTATAATTATGTTGATATAATAACTGATGTGAAATATTTGTATAGTCGACCTAAAAATTTGGATGATATTGTATACCAAGATGAAGTTGTGTCAGTATTGAAGCGATATGTTGAAATAGGTAATTTACCAAATTCATTATTTTATGGTCCACCTGGTACTGGTAAAACTTCAGCTATATTAAGTGTTGCTCGTCAGCTTTTTGGGTAAATCCATTTTTATAATTTGTAATATGCATCACATTCTATTATAGACATGAATATGGCAATCGTGTTTTAGAATTAAATGCTTCAGATGAAAGAGGAATAAGTGTATGAATTTTTGTATAAATTATTTAGTGTTGTTAGTTAATGAATGGGGTTTTTATTGTAGGTTATTAGGGAGAAAGTAAAGAAATTTTCCAGATTAACTGTTTCAACAGAATCCTATCTAGAGTGATTAAAATAGTGTCTAACATAATAATGAGTTAACTTGAAATATATTTATATATATAGTAACAAAAAAATTCCACCATATAAACTCATTATATTAGATGAAGCTGATTCTATGACATCATCAGCTCAAGTAATCAAAAATTTGCTTGTTTTATTATTTATCACTTTTAATCATCTAATTGATCCTATTTTTTAAGGCTGCTTTGCGTAGAATTATGGAAAAAGAAATTAAAACAACTCGATTTTGTATTATATGTAACTATATTAGTAGGTAGATAGATATTTGAATTTATCTACATTAAACATATATTTATGCTTGTTGTTAAGAATTATTGATCCAATCGCATCTCGTTGCACTAAATTCAGATTTAAATTACTACCACAATCCACAATCTACCATCAACTTGAAAGAATATCACACAATGAAAATATTACTATTGATAGTGATGCTATTAACGTTATGATTACTGCTTCACAAGGAGATCTTAGAAAAGTATTATGTTTAATGAAATTTATTTTTGATTATAATTTTTAAGGCTATTATGTATCTTCATACTGCTAGTCTATTTATTTCATGCGGTCAAATTACTTCTAATGATGTTATTGAAATTTGTGGAGTATGATTGACCATTTTCTAAATTATTTCATATTTATTTTAGATTATTCCTAATTACGTTTTATACACATTGATTGATTCTACTAAATTAAAACTTGACGATATGTTAGAAAAAGTTAAATTATTTATACGAGAAGGTTATTCGTCAGTTAAACTACTAAATTTGGTATTTTTAATAAATTATTAATCATTATTTAATTAAAGATATTCACTGGGGTTTTTTTAGCTTGCTGAATGGACTATTGAATGCGATTTATTGAGTGATTATGCTAAAAGCTCTATTCTCGAACAAATATCCGTAATTTCATTTCCATCGATCATATAGCCTCATTTTTTATAGTTATCAGAACAAATGTTAAACGATGGAGCTTGTGAAGAACTACAACTAACTACAGTCTTATCGAAAATAATGCAATCACAATTTAAATAATTATAGATTTTGTTTCATATCATAACGTTATGACCATATTACTTGTGTAAATTATTGTCAAAATTTCCCTATATTATTAGTTCTTTAAAGATGCCATCTTATTTAATTATATACTTACACTTTAAAGAAAACCATACTTTTTTTATAAAGTTAATACAAGAATTAATTATAAAAAAACCTATTGATCTTTATAATAGTATACCCATAAATTAAAATTAAAAAAAACAACATTTTTATTGATACAATAAATTTAAGCTATTTCGTATCATTTTACTTTATTAGGAAAATTTACATTTAAGAATGGTGATATACTGTGTACGCAATATGCAGAGCTATATAACGTACATTGTAATGCGCATGCGCGATACATGTGGACAGTGTTGGGCTTGTGCCGTTTTTTAATAGAATTTGTCTAGTGTTTGCCAATGTTGGAATCTCTAATAATAATTTAGAGAAATATTGAACTATTTAACTTTTATTTGAGTTTAAATGTGAAATTTATATACCGTATTTCATCTTTGTTTTATATTACAATGTTTGACATGTCATTTTGCATATTTCATACCATGTTTTGTCATTTATTGAAAATTTATTTAATTAAATTATTTAAATTAAACTATATGATAATATTAACTATTGAAACAAATGGTTAACAATTTCTATGAATACATATGAATATTAACGAGTTAAAATGAGAAGTGTATAAATAGTTTATGAATTGACATGTAATAATGGTTAGAAATAGATTAAATAAAGTAATGTGTGACGTTTAAAATAGTAAAATATTTGTAAAACTATTTTAAATAATTGAAAAATCTATCGTCTCTTAAAATGGTACTTGTAAACAGTATAGCATAGTCTAATATGAAAAGTATTCAATAATCATAACTACTAATGTATAGAGTTATCTATTATTTTAGTTAGCTAATATAAGACATTAAAAAAAAGAACTAATTTAAATGATTGAATTATTCATATTTTAATTATTACATGATGCCAATTGAATTATGCGCCAATTTTAAATTTATCCCAATCTATAATTATAATAAATAATAAATGATATGATTATATACCAGATAATTCTATATATAAATAGAAATATCGAATTTAATTGTCAAATTCATTAATTATGTCGTTTTATCATCATTTATAAAAAAAATTGCTTGAAAATATGATATACCTTTCAATATAAAAATTGTATCATTTTTAATGTCGATGAAAATATAATTTACTATAAATTAATGTTAAAAATGGTGCTTTATAAAATAAAGCACTTAGATTTAAAAAAAAATAATCTACACACTATTTATTTGAAGAGCTCAACCATACATTATAATATTTCGGATATATTCGGCCACGTACGGCATAATATTTTTGTTATAATTAAAAGGAATTAATACCTATAAATACAAATAGAATGAAAAATCTTATCAGGAATATATTATAGAAGTATATATAATATCGGTTACACTAGTGCCTGTCACAGCATTAACCATATAACATAATTAAGTACTTTAGAATAAAAAACTCAACTAATGATTACTAAGTTGAATGTCAAATCCATAAAAATATATTTCAATTGATTTATTTTAATTGTCAAATTTGTTCTACTATATTTTCCCTTATTTTTAAAGTCTTATATCTAATGTAATTAGATCATTTTACTATGATATATATTTATTCTACTGATCCTTCGAAATTTTTTCGTACTTTTTATGAAATTCTATCATTTAAAACTTCAATTTTATTACCAATCGTATTGTTTCATACATAGAGATTGTATAAGAATAATGTATTACATCATTTAAGAATATTTTAGTGAATTTATAACTTGATATATAATTGGATTGAAAAAATTAAAATAATAATCAAAAATTATTTCTAGCATGGTATACTAAAAAATAGCTAGTTTTTATTTTCTAATAAAATATTTTATATTAGATAGGAGATATATATATTTAACGATTTATAACTGATTTTATGAACCAAACCCTTCTAGTATGTATATATTACGATTATAGCCGAACTGACGAAATCGGACATGTACCATTATGATGACAATGTGTATTTATAGCCCGGTAAGATATTTTTCAAAAAATTCATTCAATTTAAAAGAGATATATGAGAAAAATATTTTATCTTGTATAAGTAAAAGAAAGTGTTTAAAACCAGGTCGACGTATTAAAACTATATATGAATTTGGAAAAGAATCTAAATATCCCTTTATTCAAAGAGAACCTTATTTGAGAAAAGTACATAATCTTACTATAAATAGATAAATATAAAATAATTTTTTCAATGTTTTATACTGATAAAATATATGCTAATTTAGAAAAAAAAACTTGCTTCTGCAAGTAGTGAGTACAATAAAGAAAAAACAAAAGAATTGATTACTTTTTATCAAAAAAATGGACAGATAAGATTACGTGGTATATCAAAGAAAAAGGATAAGTTATGTGATGGTTGGTACTGTTTCGCGCCACCAGATCTCAACAATAAATACACCCATAAATATCTCTTTAAAGATTGGAAACAATATCAAGATTTTATAAATAATAAAAATTCCATCTATCCTTGCTGTAATGAATTCTCAAAGTAGTACAATTTTTTAAAATCTATATATATATAATTTGATGAATAGTATTCCTCAAGAATATGACATATTTCGAGAAAGAAAACCTGGATGTTGTGGCAATAGAGTAATTGATAAATTTTATAAAAGAAATGATTTGTTGGTTCAACCTGAATCCATTCAGCTATCTGGTTTAGATAATAACAAACAATAATTCATATCAACCATTGTATAATAGTATTTTTTTATTGATAGTTAAAGAAAATACAATTGATACATTGCTATATTTATATCAATTAGTAAGTAGCTATAAAATTCATAAAAATGATGTTTATAAATTTATAAATCCTGGGCAGAAACTTTATTGAATCATGTTAAAAACAGATATTGATATTTACCTGAAAATAAATCTCATTGATATTGCACACGGGCATAGATTAAATAGTATGATAGGTTTTAAAGTTTTGTAATATCTAAAAATGATTCTAAAATTTAAAATTATTGGAAAAAAGTATGATAATATAAAATATAGTATCATATTAGGTATTTTTATAGTTGAAGAAGTTGACAATTAATAGAGTTATGAATTACAGCAGTAAAGTAAAAAATTTTTAATTTTCTTTAACAATCTTAATTTTCACTACCAATTTCTTTCGGAACATCTATTTCATCTAAAGTGTATCCTTTAGCTTGATTCAATGAATTTAATTTGTCTTCAATTTCAGGGAAATCAAGATCATCAGTGTTATTATCTGCATTGTTTACTGAAGTATTGGTATTAGGTAGATATTCTTCTTTTTTACCATATGAACAAAAAGGTACAATTGACGATGTATAGTTTGAAGGAAGTTTAAATAAGTCACCACTATGTACATTAAATCTCAACGCCTTATATGCTTCCCTATTACAATTTTTTTATTCATAACATTTAGAATAGATAAAAGTACTTGTGTCTTTTTTTTGTAAAAATATGTTTTTCTATTTTACCTTCTGGTGTACAAAAATGACATATTATTAATTTATGTCTTCTCATGGGTTGATCAAGTAAACGATAGAATGGAAATTCTTCATAATATTGTGACATTATGTAGAATAAACGAGCTTTGATTACCTGCTCCATGTTGTCCTTTTCTTAATATGATATAGCTGAATTTGGATTTTGAAAAATTTAAATGTTTCCTATTAACCTAGTTTTATACAAAAATTAATTAAATACATCTCACACGCATGCGCAGTTACTTGACAATAAGCTATATCTGCATATTGTGAGAAAGAACAAGGTAATTTAGTTGTATTTTCAGAATATTTAGTACGAGGACATTTTTTAATGTGAGGGCACTTAATAATAACCAAATTATTTGTGGATTATTATAAGAAATGAAATGTATAAATTAATTATTGATTAATAATTTACTGGAGAAATGATAGATGCAGGATCATGTTTTAAATTTTTACTTGTAGCTAAATTTCTTGCAGCTAATATACTTTTAAATCCATTCCAATTACCATGATCAATAACAACCTTTGATTATAATTTAAAATATTAAAAAAAGGAGCGTTAAAAAAATACTAAAAAATTTTTAGTTCTTTCCCATAGCTGTCGAATAATCTCTTTTCTTGTATGATAATGTGGAAACTCTGATAATGTGAAACTAGCTACGGTAATATCATACATTTTCTGGATGTAATCATCAATTGATAAAATGTATAAAAATATAGATTACATCTTTGAAAAAAAATGGTGAAAAATGAATATTTTCAAATATAGTATCATTTTCAGGATTCTCATTATCTTCAACATTTTATTATTAGGATAAGAAAAATGTTTCACGTAGAATATATTTACCATGTAAAAGAGTTTTGGATATTTCCACCATGGATCTACTAGGTTCAATGCAATCGATTGCAATTTTTATATTTTTCCATGTCATATTAGCAGCCCTATAGTTATCAATAAGTCATATAATATCATATATACATGTATCATAAAAAAATAGTGAACATATTTCATTAATAAACTTTATATTATTACTATTTTAATGATTCATATGCCAAATACTGAAAAATATAAATCAATCCTATTTTTATAAGAATAATAATATATTCAATAATTTACTTATAGTATTAATAAAAATTCTTACCATATTGTCATACCTGTACCACTACCAAAATCTAGAATATTTGTTGGTTTAAATTCTTTCTTTAGTTTTTTTAACTAAATAACAATTTTGTAAAGATAACAGTAACATTAGAGTATGCCAAAAAAATTAGTAAATACTTCAGATAACACCCTAACAGTAGCTGCAAGTACAAGAGGAGACATTGATGCTAAATAAGATACACTTTCTCGTTCCTGGTATAGGATCATTTTATATGTATCAGCTTTTTCCTTAAAACTACTCAATTCTTCACTATATAAATACTTTCTAAGATGATCTAAAAAAGATTACAAAATAATTTTTATAATATATGTTTTATTATACTTTGTGTAGATGGTACGACATTATTGAGATCTTTATTTCTTAAATTTACATAACGATAAAGGTTTACTGCATCAGGTAGCAAGTAACTTTTTGGAAAAGCTATTATTTTCTCAATTTTATATGAAATACTGAAAAATGTTTATACTAGAACAAAATTTGATCATATTCTTTTTTAAAATAGGTGGCATGTTAATTGTATTCATTGATAAATCTGGTTTAGGTATTACAGATTGTTCTATCTCTTGTATGTTTGCTTCATTTTCTGTACTGATGGAGATCTCATCTGCGGTTTTAATATCTTGATTTTCACTATCAACTACCATTGATTTTATACATGATTTATAGCGCTTAAATAAGTAATTTTTTATTTAATACATTAAATATATACTTTTAAGTGATTAAAAAAATTTATATAGGATAATGAAAATTTTCCTAAACTTTGTATAAAATGAATCATCGTACATGTGATCACGTGTTTATTGGCATAAATTATGTTTAAAACCATTTAAATAAAACAAATCAAAAAATATAAAGATACTTTAACAGTTTTTCTTTGTGATACAATTGTTTTAAATGAGTATACACTAATGTTGTAAAATATCATAATATGTACGTGCTTTAAACAACAAAAAAACTGTGTTATATTATTATAATATTCTTAAAACCTATATTATTACTACAAAAAAATTATCTTAACATTATTTATTGCTAAAATATCGACGACAATAAAATTAAATTTACACTAACTACCGTAGGAAAAAATAGAATTTCTATAGAATTACTCGTACACAGAAATATTAAAATGAAATTATAACACTAATGATTTATAGATAACAATTTTTGCATTACTTTAATAGTAGATTTCAGACTATTCATCATAAATATGCTTTAATTTTAAATATTTAGTATAATAAAACAATATAATATGGGTAGTCTTTATTTAACCTATGTGGAAACTTATAAAAAACAAAGAATTTTTTAAAAATTTATTCTAATCAAACTACAGTAGAACAACCTTCAGCGTAATTATTTTTAACATAAATGCAGCAGCACGATTGTTTTTATTGTTATGTTGAGCATGCGCATTTGGAATTAGATCAAATGAGCTGACACGAGGAGTGTCTGATGCCAAAAATTGAAATCCTTTTATAAGTTAAAGTAATTTATTTAAAATGAAAAGTTATTTTTCTTATAGGTTAATCATTTTAATATAATATTCTAATAATGATATTATGTATCGGATAAAGTTTTCACTTTATGAATTTTATTTGGTATTTTTTATTATACTACAATTGTCAAGAACATAATTTTTAGTTTTTAAAAAATTTTTTTCCTTTTAATTCATGATAAAATAATGTATGCCATTGTTTAATATTAAGATGATTGAAATGTTGTACCATTTCCTAGTTGTGATTCACTCATCGATTTTTAAAAAGTACTTCAATGCATTTGCTCAAAATATAGGTGTCTAATTTTACACATTATTTTTCTATTAAAACTAAAAAAATGTGGTTAAAAGTTAAATAATTGAAAAATGGGGGTTCAAAAATGTTGTTTGTAAGATATGTATATATGTGTGTGGGGAATTATTCCATGTCTAATTTCAAACTATGATTATTTATTTGTATATTATAATAGTACTGTCTTTAATGTTTATTCCTACTATAATGGCATTTTATTAAACCCACCATCATGTTTTAGAATATATTAAATGTTTTTAAATTAATGCATTAAGAAAGTTTTATTAATTTATTTATACCATTGCACTATTTTTAATAACAATATTTATTTAGAAATACTATGTAAAATTGTTAATTTAGATTATTTTCTTCACTTTTATATTCATTACATGACATATACAAAAATAGTTCCTTGTGTACACTATTATACACGAGATGCTTCATTTTTTTATATAACCATTATATTTTTGTATAATATTTTATGCATGGTTTTACTTAAAAAATATTAATTGAATGGAATTAGGAATTTAAAATATTAAATAGCTTATCAATATTTAATAGGAATTACTTGCTTTAGAATTATCATAATACCAAAGGTAGCAATAGTTACCATTAGTATGTATGTATAGCATATTATTAAAATGATTGCAAAGTAGTAGAAACTAAAGAGAATATTGCTAGAGTTATAATATACTTCCTATAGTACATAGATATAGCTAAATAACTGTGTAACTTTTTCATAAAGATAGAAATACTCGTACTAGAGTTGTATTTATTAAATTTAATTTGAAATAAAACGAATTTTAAACGTTTTATCTTTAAATAGTGTAGAAACATGCTATTCATTTATACTAAAATTAAATAGATATTTCCTTTAAAAAGTATCTTAATAAAATAATATGTTTTATACTATTATTTATTTAATTAAATTCCTTAATTAACTTGAGAATTTCGTGGTCGACACACTATTCTGACATATTACTTATATTAAGACAATCGTATAACTTCTGTGTAATTGCAAAAATGCGCACGCAAATAGTTTGTATTTTATCAAATATGATTGTTTTTCATTATAAAACAATGTATTTGTTTATATATTTATTTTATAATGTTATAGAAACTTTTTAATCAAAATCTAACTCTAAATAGTAGTTGATAAAATCTATTAGAAAATTTGCAATAGAGTAATCCTCATAGAATCAGTAGCTAAATACGAAGATTAGCGATTTATTATATACACTTAATTGTAATTATTTCAAAAGAGTCTGCATAACATTCGGTATTTATCGATTATCAAAAACGTAAATTATGTTAATGATACACTCACAATTATTTCGATTCTACTCAGTAAATTATTAGTTAACAAGAATTTATTATAAAAATAACTATATATGAGAAACAGAACTATAATTAAATAATTTTAATGTTAGTTACATAATACAATACATTTTTGACATTTAATTTTTTACAATTAAGTCAACATAGAAGCCAGATATATTTAAATGTATAATGTTGTTAGTTTTAAACTATCATTTTTGTTTACGATGATATACGACCTTATTAATACAACACAATGTATGTTAAACATACTTATTTAATAATCAATACCGACTTTATTTGAAAATCTTTGAACTATAGTAATAAAGTAAAAGTTTAATGAATATTTTTAGCTAAAAACTTTATAATAGAAATATTGTTAATATTTTATGGAGTAAGTGATCAAAATTTCTATGATGAAAAGAAACGTATCAACGAACAAAATGCTTCATTTAAGGTGTACAAAAGGGCGTACCACATCGTAATCTCCTATTAATTATAAGCTTAAGTGCTGGTATTATCGTTGAGCATACGTGGAGGTGAGGATCTATAAGTATTTTTATTTTTCTAATTAAATACAATATAATTTGAATCAAAAAAATTAAAATTTTATATGTATTTTTATAAAAAAATATAGTTTTATCAATAAATTATTCTATACATGTTACTGATAGTTGATATAGGTTATAGATGGCAGACGAAAACAACAAAAATGTACCAGAAGAAGACACCTTGTCTCAAGAAGGTGATTTCAAGGCTCCACCACAAAAGACTATTGCTGAAATGCTCCAACAAGACCAAGAAGATGAAGCTCTTAATCGTTATAAACAAGCATTATTAGGTCAAGCTGCAACACAAGCTGGTGTTGCTGAAGATCCTACAATGGAGTTTGTTAAAATGATTGTAGTTCCAGTTGAAGGAAAACAATCTTCTCTTGAATATACACTTGAACGTATTATTAAATCTACTTTCTAATTTTATGCACTAATTTCTTATAATTAATTTCTATTCTAAACTAATATTTTTTTAACTAGCTGGTGCAGTTTTCACTAAAACTACTGTCAAAGATAAAAAAAGTAATTTTTTTATATTTAATATAAATTTTTAACTGTATGGAAATATTTTTTATTAATATATTTGATATTTAGCTAAATCCTTAAAATGTGTTGGTACTAATCAAAAATTGATAGAAGGATCAAAATACTATGCTGAGATGCATTTCAAGGTAAAATATATACATATAATAGTGTGGTTTGTATTTTTATAATTTTTTTTCACTATAATTTATACTTCTAGGTGAAAACTGGAATTATAAGTGGGCTTAGTTACAATCATACTGTTTCTAAGAGCGGTATCAATCTAGAAAAACAAAGATTCATGGTTGGTTCTTTTGCTGCATCCGATAAAGAATTTGTTTTTAAAACTCAAGAAGAAACTGCACCATCTGGAATGATGGGACGTGGTAGCTACAAGATTACCAGTAAATTTACTGATGATGATAATAATCTATACCTTCAGTTTGAATGGGAACTTGACATATGCAAAGCTGGCAAGGTTTAACTAAATTACATACCCATGATAGTTTATAACATACATATTCATACCTAACCCGCTAATGGTTTTATTTGAAGCAGCTATGTTGCACTCTAATTGTTATTTACTACTGTTATGTTCTATTATTTAATTTGATACATGTTGGAATATTTATTTTTCATTAATCTAAAATTTATAAAGTCTTTTTAAAAGAAAAATTATGTTTTACATTATCAATTCTAAGCGTTTTTTATCTATTTTTAATTTGTATGAAATTTGCAATGTATGTGTTGATTTTTAGTTTTTCTCTATCCTAAATGATGATATTTATTCGTGGATGTAGGATATTTTCTAGTTATTATTTTCTTTAATATAAATAGAATAAGTAGTAAAATTAATTCTATTAAATATGTTCATCTGTACAACTATGAAGCATTTTAGTTCTACATTGGACAAGTAATACCAAAGATCGTTATATTAACTACTAAGGGTACTGCATGTTTTGACAATTGCTATTATTTTATATCGACAGTCTTTAGAGAATTTCAGATGATAGTTATACCATAATACTATTATATTAATTTTAATTTTTATTTGTTATATTGGATACCACCTATAGATTCTATTATACCATTGCTATTACTTGTTTGATTACTACATATTACGTATTATTAATGGCAGTTTTTTTGCATCATCTCAATGTATCAGCAATAAAATATTTCTAATGAATTTTTATGAATATTGCATAACTAGAAAATAAATCTATAGGATTAAACATGTATAGGAATCCTTATTGATGTAACAAAATATATTTTTATTATTCTATTCTCATTTATCATAATTTAATAACAATCTTTCACCTTTTTATGTTTTTAAATTATATCATTATTCAATATATATTAGCTTGTAATATATTTTTCTAATATCATCAGGCGTTATATATGTAATAATATAATATAGCGCATGCTAAAATGCTCTATATTGAAGAAATGTTTATAAATGTTATATTTTATTGGAAAAAAAGTATTTTTAAATATTTAAACATTAAAAAAAGGCTTACTTAGCATTTATTAGAGATTATGTGATGTTTTTTTTATAGTAAGCTGTTGTTTAAATTTGGATGTGACTTTTTGAATATTCGTTGTCACTGCAACCTTCAATAATGAGTCACTATTTACATTATTTTCTTTTATATCAGAGATAATAGGTGTAGTGCTTGAAATTTTTTGATTAGTACCAGCAGAAAGTGAATAAAAGTCATCATGTAAGCTTTTCTCAGCAACTATATTATATTTTGGAGTGTGCGCAATACGTTTTTCTAAATTCATTATAGAAAGGTATTAACATGGTTATAATCAAATACAGTTACTTTTTAATGTAACATTTTCATTTATTGGTTCTATTATTTCAATAAAATCCTAAAAAAATGAATAGTTGTCATGCTAATAGATTTCAACATACTCCAATTTTATTTAAGCAAGCTTTTTTTTTGTTATTAATAGATTGTGAATTTAAAAGTTTATTCAGTTCATCACGAAAAAATATTATTTTTTCATTGTAAACTATATAAAGCATTATTTTTTATATATAATAAAATAATAGATCAATAAGGTTATATACAAATTACCTTGTTTTAAATTATTTAAATGACAAAGAGTATCATCCAGATTAGATTTTTCAAGTACATCACCATTGATATGTGATGAAATATAGTAACAATCGTTTGACATTGACACGCTAGGAAATAGAGCTATTCCCTTAAAACTAGTCTATATATGGTAATGTTGATAAAATTGATCAATGTATAATAAACAAGTCTTATACCAATTGATGAATTTCCTCATTATTGTTATAATTTTCATCTTTACTTGATAAATGCGTTATCAATGCATTACAATTCGATAGATATTGTTTGCTAAGTTTTATGAATAGAATTTTGGATGACAATAACAAAAATACCACATATATAACTCATTTTTGACATATTCTATCTTTATATTAGATTAATATTAAAAATATGATGATAAAAATATTTAGATACATTATTGTGAAAAGTGTCAGCCATGCTTTATGGTTATATTTTTAATTGATAGTAATCAATCGCGCGCATACATAGCATGACAAACGCATAGAAATTGTGACTGATAGTGTTGAAAGTGTAATTTTGAAATGCAAAGGTCAACTAATGTAGGAAAAAGAGTATATAGTGAATATCAGAAAAAGAAGCGTCGACAAAAGAACTCCATAAAAAAACTACTTAAGGATAGATCAAAAGATCTAGGTTTACCTCGTGATATGGTAGAATATTTTTTACGAGTACAAAAATCACTTTGTGAACAAAAAAATTCCAGTGAAAATGATAATGATGAAGAAAAAATGCAACTACTATCGAATGTTTGCGATCAAATAGAAGAAAATCCATTAGATATCTGTTGTCATAATATCGTTAGTATTACTGTCGAGAAATTGATAGCAATGATGGATCTTATGTTATTGGATCGATTTATTGGTATTATTGAAAAATATATTGATAAATTGATTGATAATACATATGCTAGCCATGTGATACAAACAACCCTCAATACAATTATACATAATAATATTTACAAATGTAACCTTGAAATGTTTACTCATATAAAATATTTGCTGGATTATCTAACACTTAATTTTGAAAGTAATGTTTATTTTATAATAGAAAATTTTTAATATTAAATGTATCAGATTTGATGGTTAAAATATATGCTTCACATGTTATTTCAGAATATATACAATTGCTTGGAGGGATAAAAGTTAGTGAAAATTTAACAGCTAGTAGATCAACTCGTGAAAAACTGTACCATTCAACAGGAAAATCAAAAAATAGTTCAATTATTGTAACTGATGCCTATGTTAAAGTTTGTAAATCTCTACCTAAATTCTATGAAAAGAAATTGAAATGTATTATAAATATAATTTTCGAATTTTTAAAGCAAAATAAAGTAGAAAATGTAAATCATTCATTTATGGGTGTGTGTATTTCAGCATTAGCTGCTACACATCGAGCTCTTAAATCTAAATTAGATAGTTTTGAATACCAACTTATTGAATGGTTACCAAGTAATGCTGTATTTGATTTATCTACTAGCTATATTGTCCAAGCTCTATGTATGTTATCTACTCCAAGTTGTTTTGAAAAAATTGAAAATAATTTTATAAAACCAAATTTAGAAAATTTATTAACACATTCGTGTGGTAATTTTGTCATACAAGCTTTTATGGTTAGTTTGGAAAATAAAAAAGTAGCTAAAAAACTAGCAAAAAAATGTATTGATCAAATTGATAGTATACTAAATCATGGAAACTTTCAAGTGATTGCCAAATTAATTGATATGATGATTAATAACAATATAAGCCAAAAAATTTGTGATCAACTTGTTTTATCACTACTATCGTCATTCAAATTTTCAAGCACATTACCTTCGGCAGATATTATTTTTCAACTTTTAGCAACTGAACCCCTTGATATAAATTCTCCTATTTCATGTTCTTGTGATGATGCTAATGTATATTTTAAATTAAAAACATTTTTATTCTATCTATCATGTTTTATTGTTCATTAAATTTTAGGACAAATTGACATATCATGGGACTATGATAGTTGGAAGGCTGCTTAAAATATCACAACTCTTAGTTGAATGCTTTTGTAGCCTACATATACGCCATATAAAGTTTATCATGTGCCATCGTTATGCATATCACATTGTAGAATCCTTTATTTCATCACCTTATACAACTGTTAGCAATATAGAGAAATTAACTAAAATGATTACAGTAATTTAGATTTTTTATGATTATACATGAATATTATTAACATCATTTATATTTTATTATTAGAAAGAGAAGAATCATGTTGCAACAATGGCTATACTTTGTAATCGATATGGATGCTATTCATTCGAATATCTTTGGAATAATATTAGTATAGAATGTAAAGAAAGAGTAGCTATAGCAATAGTTTGTAGAAAGGAAATTTTAGAAAAAAATCACTACGGTTCTATCATAGTAACCAATCTTAAATTAAGTCTATTCAAATTGAATAGAGAAGAATGGAAAAATACATTTCAACAGAAATAATAACAAAAATAAAACTTTAATTTTTATTTCAACTATATGATATTACATTTATTGATATAATTTTAATGTTTTTATACATTTGTTACAGTTTTATACAATCGTTGAATATCATTTTGAATCTAAATTTAGGCCATTATAGTTAATGACATTAAAATTAAAGAAAATGAAGATATTTCATTTATTTACAATAGAAACTGATGTTTTTAGTTGTTGAGCAACTTTTAGCTGTTGTAAGATACTCATATTATCGTATAAATGTAATATACGGCCATCAACAATAGGTTTGTATCCATATGGATCCTTGTCATTGATGTATTGTAAAAGACTAGAACACTTTATTTAAAAAAAAATAATATTTGATATAATTTACCTTTGATTGAAGTGGTTGAGAGTGCCATAATTGTGCATACATGATGTAATTTTTTGTTGATACATCATAAGTCGGCGTACGAAACGTTCTTCTAGCAAAAGCATCATATAAAATGAACCATCATCATTAACTATAGTGTTTATTAATGATCAGTGTTATGGAGAATTATAAATGTACCAATGAATGTGGCTTGAGTGTTTGGGTTGTTATTAGAAGCTGTTACTCTAAATGTAGTGGTTGTTGATTTGTGGAAACATATACCAGATTTGATTATAAGACGGAATCCATTATAACTTCTTAATACTTAAGAAGTTATATTATTATCAAATAAAAAGTAATACAACTTTCAATACAATTATAAAGGTACATGTGAGAGAAAAAATCACACACATTTAAATATATTAATAAGTATTTATGAAAAAATCAGTAAATTAAAGTATTACATTCGGGAGAATATGAGTAATTGACTATATTACCATATTTATCAATAGCTAAAATAAAATATTATTAAACGGAAAAATTAAAATAGATATACCAATAAATTCCATTATATTTTTATTTATAAGAAAATCTGCATTATAGACTTGAGTGCAATGAATGCTATCCTAAATTATATTGATTATTGATGTGTTTGGCTTTAAAATAAGAAAAAAAAGATATTTATATTATCATTATCGCAATATCAATAACTATGTATCTATTAAATTCCATATTTTAATAAGATAGCGACATTTACAAATATTTCAGTATCATACTTGTACATTCAAATAGTAAATAAAATAATATTAAAAAAATTTTCTCGTATTAAGTATTTTATTTAATAAACTTGCTAACTGCATAAGTACATTTTAAAATAAACCTATACTTATAAAATAAATTTAAATATAAAAGTTACCTCACTCACTACACTCATATAGCCATATTTACTCTATATTTATTATTTTAATATGCAAGTAACAATTAACAATACCTGATAATTCATCAACTTAACACCATTACATAAATCAGCTACTAATGTTATATTTCGTACAGATTTTAAAACAGTAGCATACACCACACAGTCAATTTTACTTTTGATAATTAATTGATCATTATTATCGTGGTATCCGTAAACTAATATCTATAACAACATAATAAGTATCAATTAAGCAATTATACAACATACTCTTCCACCACTTGCAACAAGCAAATTACCATCCATATTAGTTTCAATATTAGTGACACCTTCAGTCATTTCTAAAGAAAATTGTTCCTAAACATAATTTAGTTATGAATTTAACACATATTTTTTATTAAGACATTTAAATACACTAATAGAAATTGAATCATCACTATGGGAATTAATTGTGTAGATAATTACAGTTGCATCCTAAAGATTAAAAGTAATCACTAATTATAAAATAACAAAAAGAAACCGATTTATAATTATCGGAATAACGATCTTCGTTAGTATCGATCATGTTACTACTGAAAGAGCTATGATTATTACAGATAGCAATAACTAAAAAAATAGTTTTTTGTGATTTAATGGTAAGATATGTCTCTTTTATGCAAGTGATAATGTGATTTGAACTAAAATCTTTTAGACTGAAATAATCGAAATTTTTATTGAAGTATCCAACACTATACAGTGATAATGGATTCAAGTTGTAACTATCCAAGTATTCTATAATAATCATATTTATATATAAAAAGCTCTCAAAATAAGTAATTACCATATTTGTTACCATTTAAACTAGAAAGGTTGTAAATTTCAGAAATAGTTTGGTTTGTTTTACTTGTAATAAAATGAATCTATATGTTATAAAAAATTTAGATATTTAAATTATGAGTGGATACATGATGCTGGAGACTATAGAATTGGTGGCATATAGAAAATTTAAAAAAATAACGTTCATAGGGATAATAATAGTCACTATTATTGTACAAATTGATTTTACCAATGAAATACTCATCACTCTATAATAAAAGATAGCAAATAAAATACAATAGGTTACATACGGTACAATTCTTTAACAATAGAATCATATGACAGGATTCGCAAGAGCAGAAATCAACAATACAAACAGCGTCATTTTTAAGATAAAACACATTGATGAAACCTTGTGAATTGTACTTTGCAATAGAATTTCCATTGATAACAACAATATTGTTGTGCACAAGTAATTTATTTTTGTTACCAATCATTAATGTTGAAGATGAGATGATAGAATGCTTTATCTACAGAAAATATAAAAAATAAAACTAAGCTTATATATTTTAAATTTTTAGGTTATAATAAAAGCCAAAAAAACATTTTTTAATTAAAATTATTTGAATATAATTTCTAACCTAATAATTATAAAAATGTTACAATTTTTAGTATATAATATTTTTTAATTCAAAAAATAAAACTTAAAATATTATTTAAAATTAAAATGATGATTCTTGAAAAAAAATATAATTTTTTTTATAAGGTATAAATATAAAAAACCTTGAAAAATATTGCAATATTATTGATCCAGCATAATTTGTATAGTAATAGCCTACCATCATCCATTAAAGAATAGAAAATAGCGATTGGAGTTGAGCTATAAGAAAGATCTGTAGCCATAACTATATCATCTAGATGCAACAGTTCTTCTATAGGAAACTCACGAATAGTAGCAACATCAGATTCAGTTAGGGCATAATCACTAAGAGGTATCAAACAATCTAATCCATAAAGTATCGAACAATAGTTGTGACACTTGTTCGGTACTAATGTTGACAATTCTACATCATACACTTCAATATTACCATTTGTATAAACAACCATAACAATGCAGGTATTCAAAACAGCTAAAGTATCCTCGATGTTGTTATTTAAATCTGCTCTAGATGTGGTTGTATCAGACGAATACTTGTTAATTGTACCATTATGTGGAAGAATGAATGCTTTAAATACCTTTTGAATACTTTTATTCTTTAAGAAAAATTTAAAAAATTATAATTTGAACATGAAAATACTATATTTATGCTTAAAGGAACCACATTAAGATGTTGAAAGACTGAATTTTGATTGACAGATTTACCAATATATAACTCACCAAAATCATCAACAAATACAAATAAAGAGGACATATGATGAAAGTGAGTTATATTACTAGAAGGAGCATGAATGTAGTCATATGAATCATAGGAGCCATCTAAGAATAATAATATAAAAAAATAGAGATTAATTGTACATACCTTTTAAAAAAACAACACGGATACTTTTAGTTAATACCTAAAATTAGTTATTATACAAAAATATGACAAAAGTGTTATACTTGAATGAAGGAATTTTCTGAAAATATACCACAATAGATCGTTGAATCTTTTATAGAAAAGTGAACATCATTATCAGAGGTAGTATCTAATTGTTGTAAAGATCCATCAACTTCACTGTCTATCGATTCAATAAAAATAGAACTGAGTTCATTTGAAAAGATATAACCAACCTTAATTCATTAACTATATTAAAACTAAAAATAATAGAATAAATTAATCACTAGTGAAATTCATTTTAAAATCATAGTTCCAGATATTTTAAACAACACATTTATATTTAAAAAAAATCAAAAAATTTATAAATTTTTTAGAATAATATATACGGTATCAATATGCCAAAAACTTTTAGGATTCTCAATGAAAGCAGATTTATTTATATGATCTGCACTGAAAAATCTCTAAAAAAGGTAAATTAACATGATGACATGTATATGGAATCTAATACTTTAATTTTTGATACCATTGAGAGAGACTCGGAAATATTTGAGTTAACAACGTAGCATAGGTCGTTCATGATTACCTAATTGTAATATATTTTTAACTAAATATCTATATTTAACTACATCTTCAGCTATATAACCCACTATTGGAGATCCCATATTTGAAATTTTATTGGAAAGTGTAGCCATATCATTGATTGAATCACCAAGTTGATATTGGTGTAGATAAGTAGGAATCTGAGGCAATAATTCACAATTATAATCCAACTATACAAATTAAAGCTTATTATACAAATGTAAAAGAAAAAAATAAATAGAAATACACTTAGTAGAAATGAATCACACACTCTTGATCCAATAAAAATGTAGTATTTATCATTACCAATATATGCCATCTAAAATATATATAGCCTGTAAGGATCAGTGAAATACAGACATGGAATAAATGAAAGAAGGTTACCGATGATGCTGGTGCATAAATATTAGTCGGTCGTATGTTAAATTTTGAAAAAATATTATACTCATCCCATATAACTTCCATTATATACAAACGATTGTCTGATGTTGTAAAAAGAAGTTTGTTTTGACATTGATCCAGACAATTATTATCATTTAAAATACAATATGCACTATCTCTTACATCAAATAAATCATTGGTATATGTTTTAATTGGTAGGTTTGTTGATTGGTTAGATAGATCATTTAATCCCAAAACATAAGGCAATTTGTCATAACATAGATATAAAAAAGTGTTTACTGAATAAACTACAAGTTCATCTAAATATGTATATATATATTAAGAATATAAATCTATTAGAGATATAAAAATGAACTTTTATTGCAAGGTATCATTCTGTATGAGTCAAAAGGTAGTTTATTAAATATCCAAAGTGGATATGCATCATGGTTAGGTATGTCGATTGACAGTATTGCCACTTGAACTGTATCGATACATACTGATGTACGTCTATTTAGATCAGTTGGAAATATAATTAGATATTTTTTTAATAAATATAATACGCAGCATTTGTTCCTATATGTTCATATAGTACAGCCAATGTAGGATTTAATCCACCTTTTAAAAATACAATATCTTTTATGAGTTTTATATTAAATTTTGTGTTGCATAGACGCAATACAAATTTATTTATATCTGAAGTTCCACTAAAATATATGATTAAACATACTTTAAAAATAATATATATATATATATCTTTTATCTAATAAAACAATTTATTAGATATATTAACATATAATTAACAGATTATACTATTAATATATCTTTGATTATGAATATAGAAAATTGATGTTTAAAATCTATTATGAAAATTAAAACTTAGCTTGATTTAATTTACTCCATCTAATACAGTGTATATATAAACTTTCCCGGAATTATAGTGGCTTAGCTATGATAATAATATTACTTTGAACTTGAAGCAGTTGAATTTTCTGCTAATCGATTCAATTTATCTTCGTTATTTTGAAACAACAATACACTTATGTTGTTTTCATAAAATGACATGACTACACATTGAAAAAAATTATCTACTGCTAGTAATGGACTGTAGTAGATATCGCCATAGTAGCACTAAATAAAAAATTAAAAAAACATGATGTATCATATCACAGCACTTTATAATGTTCTTTTTCAAAATATATTGCATGCTCAATAACTAGCTTTCCGGAATAAAAAGGTGGATGATATTCAAATTTAATAGTGTAAAACTATACACATACATATAGTAAAAAATATATGAAGAATTAGATTAAACTTTAGCTTCTTTGAGAGCCAATACAATAATATCTGTTGTTGATGGAGATGTTCTCTTAAGTTTATCTATAGAAATTATGGAAGAGTACAATTCTATTGAATCTAAAAGTTCCAAATTTGGTGCTATACAAATTATTTAAACAATAAAATATATCGTCCATATATACATATAGAAGTGGACTGGTCAAATGTAGAAACTCTGAAGAGTTTCAGTACACTATCACACGTTACCACTAAATGAGACTCTTTCGTGGTTGTTAAGTGGCAAGATAGACAGTAATCAACAGTAGATGGAGGAATAACCTCATCTAAAATGGCCGACATAAACTTAGTGGTTCAACTGGGCACGATGCGTGAAGCGGATGCTCGAGTCGTATCCAAATTTTTTTTGTCGTGTTATTTAAATTATTTTTAACCACTATTTTTTTTATTAACAAGTATCAATAGACATATTCAATTAAAAATAATTTATATCTAAATCTAAAATAGCTATGTGTTATCATTTTTATTTGGGATGATGTTGTAATTTTTCCAAACAATTGTTAGTCGTTGGTAGACTCCTTTAGCACTATAAACCACAACTACTGATGAAGCTACTAATAAGGTTCTAAAATATTTTAAATCATTTCTGTAGTAGTAAGATAAATTTATACAGCAGTTCAGTGAAGTACATTGGTTTGGGTGGGCCTCTCATTAAATAATCGCGCTTGCGCATACCATTAAAAAAAACTATCGTATTTTGCTATATAGTAAGATGTAACTATTTGAAATGTAATAAAAACCTAGAATCAACTTAATTTTATATAAAATTAAAAAAAGTAAAAGCTCTTCTAGTCAATAATATTATACAAATGATGGGGGATCGTTAAACAGACGTGGCACGCTCACGTGACTGAGGTTGCGGACCGGTGAGTTTCATTTGAATTGACATTTGTATGGTTGAATTTATTTGGTATTAGAAGAATGTAAATTTTTTACAGATTATGAAAATATGAGCATAAAAGTACTTATTGATTATTTAATTTTTTTGTAAGTAAAAGATATTAATATCCATTTTTATATAGAATGTGATCTATTTAAAGCATTAAATAATTCAATTTATATTATTAAATTTTTAATGTATATATTTAAATAAGATTGATGATACATGTTTTTAATTATAATGGTATATGAATTTACCATTAATATGTTGTTGTTCATGTAACATAATGATATTTTTAAGTGAATAATATGGATGATATCTGTGTTTTATAATATTTTTGTTGAGTATTGTTTATTAAAAACACAATAAAATAGTATATTATAATGAAGGTAATGAATATTGATAGATGTAATATTTACTACCTTTTTTTCAAGCTATAATCCATTCATTGGTTGTTATTTTTGTAGTCTTTTTTATATCAGTAGAATATGTTTGATAGTTGCTATTATATGGAAAGTATTTTTATATTTTAAATTAAATCCTTATAAGAAAAAGTGGCTAATAATGTCAATAATTTTTTAGAAAATTAAATGAGAGTTTAACTTATTTTACGGTTTTTAAGTATTTACACTTGAATAAAGCATAAATATATAGAGTGTTTTTAGAGCTGTAAATATATGGGCTTAAGTTCTCATAGAATTATATGACATTAATGTATGATAATGTTGTGTACTAATAAGGTTATTATTTTTCAAATGGCTTTACACTATTAATTAAAATGAATCCTATATAATTAATGAATAATATTAAGTTTTAATATTATTTTATAGGTTATAAAATAATAATTTTAGGATTGGTGCATTTTCTTATTTTTATTTGGATATGAAGATAATAATTTAATGAATGGAAAAAATTAAAGAATTGTTTTCACATATGTATATAAACGATAATGAAAGCTTATAACTCAAGTTCAATTAAATTATGTGTAATCTTATCGAACCATTGTGTTATGGTATTTGTATTATCATTCAAATCGATGTGCTTGTGTTTGATAAAATTGATATCTTCTGATTTAAAAATATTAATAGAATTTTTGCTTAGATTTATATCATCTTGAGATGGTTCTAGGTTGTCATTTTCAGTCATTCCACGTTCAATTTTTACAATATATGGTTCAAGCGCAATGATAACCATATTTGGAGTTAAATAGCCCATATTGATAAGTTCACAGCAACAATTGTACATATCTTTAATAAACGCATAAATAAAACGTGATTTTCTATTTAAAAACGATGAAAACATAGCATATTCGTCAAGTTTTGGCAATACTCGATCAAGAAATTCAGTCCACATCATAGAGCATGTAAAAACATATACCGAAGATTTTTGACTCTATAATGAAAAATTAATGTTTCACAACAAAAAAAATGATTACAACATACACTATACGTTTCTGTATCATTAGCAATTGTTCTAGTATGTTCACCATATATACACAAGATTTGATAGTACAATGTCAAAGCTGTAATTCTAGTTTGTTTATATTTTTGATTAAAGGATGGTTTTTTATAGAACAAAACATCTAATATGTCATTAAGACATTTTAATAATAATCCAAGATTAAGATCGTTCAAAAGAGAATTGTTTCCTTGATTTTCTCTCCAATAGACATTATGATTGATTATACCAAACAATAACCAAAAAATATCTTTCATATTTAATAAAAGTTGAACAGCTTGGTTGAAGCTTTCAATTTTTTGTTGTTGTATAATATTTCTGTTAAACCAAGGAAAAAGTTGTGTTAAAGTATTATTTTTATCAAATGTTGGCAATTTTTCAAGTGAAACAGCAAGTACCTACAATTTAAAAATTTATATTCATATATAATTATATCTAAATAAGTAATATAACTTGAGCAAGTGGAGTTCGAGCATATTCAACACGAGTATAAAATAGTACAGTACGATTGGATCGATTAGATATACCAGTAATGGGATTGATATAAATTTTACAAATACAATCGTGAATGTTATGTATTTTTTTAGTTAAAAGTGAACATAATGCTTCAGAAGGAATTGTGTCAAGTGTTGTAACTATTTTGTTATTTGTGTCATCCATAGAAAATTCAGATGACACTATTTGTGTACCTGCAGATTTTGTTAGAAATACAAGAATATCTTTTATTCTCTTATCATTTGGACCTCTTTTTGCGATTAAATTTCGTAACATTACTAAAAGTTTATCAGTCAAATCAGATAACATTGTTAGTTGATCATCTGGATCGGCGCTAATACAAAACCATTCAACAGCAATTTCTACAAGTGTTAAAATTGAAATGGAATGTGATTTAAACAATTTTTTTATAAAATTAGTAAGATAATCATAATGAAAGCACATTGATGAACTGAATTGAATTAATTCTAATACCATATCTGCACACATTTCCATTGGTATATAGTTTTCATTGGCTGGTAAATCAAGTATTTTAATAATCAAATCAATTGATTCACAAACATTAACCATAAGATCAGCGGTTATATTTATTTTTTCATCTTTAAATAATGTTGACTTTATTCCATATACAATATCCAAATTAATATCAGCTAAAAAGTCACGAATTTTCATAACATTACTATTAAGTGCATGGGTATCTTTTGTTAATAATATATTTCGTGAACAATATATTAGAAATGTTAAATTACGTACAATTGGTTCAATAAATGATAGAAATTTAGTTTTATCTTTTATTACGTTTGAGAATGTTTTTACTAAAAATCTCAATACAGCATCATGTGATTCACATGTTACTAAAGCAAATACTAAAGTGTAGAAGAAAGCATATGGTTCTAATAGATCAATTTTAAGTAGTTCACTTATAAAATTCATGTTTTCTAATTTGATTATCAACTGATAAAAGCATCTAATAGCAACTGATGTTACAGAATTTGGTGTTGGTGGGATCATATCATCTATTAATAAATTATTTAAGGAAGCTTTAAATATACCATATAGATAGTCGTAATATGAAAATTTATAAATTAAATGGATTGTTTTAAAAAGATGTATTGATCCAAATTTAAAATTATGCAAATGATATTCCATTAGTGTTAGCATAGCTATATTTAATGTTTCATTATCTACTTTGAATAATGGAATTTTACATAAAGTACACTGTTTAAGCTCTTCCATATTATGATACTGATATCCTCTATTATTTTCTATGTTAATGGAATGGTTATTTTTTTTTATATCTTTAATGGATTTGTATTTTATTTCCTTTTTAAAACATATATGATTATGACCATCTAGCATGCTAAGAATATGTTCCATAATTATTTTAATACCATTCATATGTGTGGACATGTCATATTTGTAGAGTAAAAGATTTAATATCTTTAAAAAAGCATGTCTTTCTGGTGATAACAAACTAACAATTCCATTATTTTGTGAAACTGTACTATCAGCTAAATCTTTTATATTTTCTACTACTTTTTCAACAATTAGTATATTTTTTGTTGGTAGCAAATTTAATCCTGGGTCTTCTACATAACTTATCAATACATTCATTATGCATGGTATAAATAATTCTCCAACATGATAATTCTTATCTATTAAGTTCCATATTAATTTTAAAAATATGTGTTTTGCTTTTCCAAAAGGTATAGCTATAAGAAATTTTTTATATTTTAAATCCATTGTTGATAATAATTTCCATAAAAAATCATTCAATGCTACTATATCCTATATATATATATATAAATATACATGTTTATTAGTAAAATGCATTAAATATAGATTTTAATCTAGTAAAAAATAATATGTATGTATATAATATACTTCTTTATATGATAAATCTGTTATTTGCACTAATATATTAATACTATAATTTAATAGCAATAGAAATAATGCATGATCATTAGTTTTTTTGTCTAAAAGATTATCAAGATTTGAAAATTCTTTAGGAAATAAAAAATCTGATACTAAACAAGATCCATAAATTTCTTTAAATGCAACAATATCAGATAAAGCTTTTCCGTGTGTTTTTACTGATGTGTTTATACCTAATAATTGGGGATTATCATTAGCCATATCTGAAAATGAAGTAAGCCACCATGATACTAAATTTTTTCTACCAATACTAACATTGCATAATCTCATAAGAGTAGAAGACATAAGGATGAGTAATTTACGATCCATAACTACCTTATTATAGTGCATATTGATACATTCTATTAGAATTTTTTGACCATTTAATGGAATATTTTTAGTAAATTCAGTGGAAAGACATGCTACATTAGGATGGGAATGATTTTGTAATGTTACTAATAGACCTAAACAAAATAATATAAATGTAACATTGTTTCCATAATTTTTCATAAAATCTTTATCAAGTGATAAGCAATATAAACAAACAGACAATTGTTCTAATAGTTCAAGATTAGATGTATCAGAGTGTAAATCCTCTACACCAACAGTTCTATTAGTAGTGGTAAGTTTAGATAGAACATTTTCTGTATATTTAATAATTTCATTAATAATTAAATCAAAACCTTCATTTGTTTGAATCATAGTTAAAAACATTTTACTTGATTCTGAGGATGTTGCTACATCATCATATTTTTGACAGGTCCATAAGCTAGGAAGTACATGTTGCTTAAATAAATCTTTTGCTAATTGGTTATTTTTTTCATTCATAAACCATTCAAAATATTTTTCATCAAAGTACACAATCTTTATAATAAAACAAAGTGACATTGCTGTACATACATCATGATGCTCATCTTCTAGACACAAAATGTATAGCATACATCCAGCAATAATACCTAGTCTAACTTTATATGGTAGTTCATTTTCAGATAGAGTAGAACTTGTCATATTGTCACATATTTTTTCTAGTTCGGTTTCACCTATTATATTAGATTTTACATAAAATAATAATATATTATTAATATTTATCATTTAAAGTTTGTAAATGAGTGTCCATTTATTTCAATAAATAATTATAATTCAAATATATTATATTTTTAAGCATAAAAATTATTTTTTTTATTCATTAATAATTTATACTAAAAATAACTATATATCAATTCAAAAATTGTTCAAATATAATTATACCTGATGTAGATTGATTAATTTCTTTGTATTTTATGTCTTCAATTTGTTTATCAATAACTAAATTTTTATTTTTCTTAGTGCAACTACTTAAAACTATAAAAAATAATGTTCCAGTGAATATTTTACAAATTTCTTTTGATTTTGGATAGTTGGAATCTAATGAAAAGAATTTTATGAGATCAATAGTAAGTTTTAATAGAGAATTGGATCCGTTTGGTGTCAATGATCTCATAACACATACATTGTTTTCATGTCTAACAATTAACGATAATATGAGATCTAAACATATAAATGAATAGAATGCATGTGGATTATCATCAATAATAAGAGAAGGTTTATAAGAAATGGCATTAAAATTTGAACAACAGTTTGATTTTATATAACCAATAGTTAGAAAAAAGCTTGATTTATTGCAGCTAAAACATATATTATTGTCACAATATGTTTCAAATAGGAAATATTCTAATTGTTGCTGATATTTTGAGTATATTAAATGATAATACTCTAAAAATTGGTGTGTAATATCAACTGCAATTTGTAGATCAATATTTACTCTACAATAACAAAGTAATCTTAGTTTCCACATTAGCATAGCTGTAATATCATAACTATTTTTACTTAATTCACCATTTATATATGAAGTTAAAGTTATTGGCTGAACAGACTTATCATCATTATCAATGGATAATATAATTTTTTGTTGTGTTATACAGTAAAATAATTCATTTAACATAGTTTTAAGTTGTTTTATATCTTCCAAAGGTAATATATATGAATGTTGCTTATTAGCTACAAATAGATCAATAATAACACTAAGATATTGAAAATAGACTCCATAAATGGTAGCAACATTAAGTATTTCTAATTTTATTTGTGCTTTAAATATATTTAATGCATTCCAAATTTTTACATAAATATCATTTAAAAGAGGTTTAATAAAAAATCTCTTCTCAATATTTAAAAAAAGACATCTTTCATATGCCGTTGGGCTAATTTGATACATTAATTTAGCCCATGTTTGTAATGTTTCAATAAATTTATCATCCTCTAAATTGAAAAGTTTATTATTTTTATTCATAACAGTTAATGATATTCCAGTTAGAATTAATTTAGCAATTTTTTCATGATATTTTGTATTATTTAATAATGCTTCCCTTGGACACCAGTGACATATGGCATAACGATTATTTTTTTCATCAATATATATTGTTTCTTTATAAAATAGTAAAAATCCACATAGTTTTATTAGCAAAAAAAAGACTGAGTATATTAAAATATCATATTTATCATTAAAATGTGATAATTTAGTAGTGTATAATGGATTTGAGTTCAAATTATTCCATTCTAGTGTACTAATTTCTAGATTTTCTATTCCTTTTTCAAATAATTCAATAAATAATTTAAATAAAGATTTATCATTTAGTTTTGTAGTTTTAGATAGCTGAGTAAATGATAGTAAATATTGACATTGATTATGTGGATACAATCTGTGACATTTATAGCATAAATATCTTCCAAGATTGTCATTAAATAAGGAGTTTGTAACTATATCTTCTATTGGAGTTATATCATGAAAGCCAATGCTTAAAAATTCAGCTGCATCTAGACATTTTGTACTTTGACAAGCAATCATATAACTCTCATCACCAACTAATTTAGTATTATAATACAATGTTTTTATAGGTATTGGTGATTTATAGGGTATAATAAGTGCGCGTTTATTGCTATTAATAATTTCATCAGAACATATTTTACACATAATAATAGGTGGTGATGTCATGCATTTTTCAACTGCAGTTGTTTGATCCATTATTATTGATTTTAATTTAGAGTCATTATTATGACAAAAAATATTATTACATTTATTTTTCTTAATAAATATTGTTACGAATTATGTATTTTTAAAATAAATAAATTACATATTGAGGTATTACTTCACCAATATCAATAGGGCTTAGATAGTGTAGAATAGCTTTAAGACAAATTTCTTGTTCTAAAGTGTTACTTATTATTGCTGTTTTTAATAATAAATATAGTAAATCATGTTGAGACCAATATATTATGCTTTCTATTAAAATCATATAATCAGACAATTGATTTCCTAATTTTCCTAAGGTGGTATGTATAATTTTTTCACAATACGTTTGAAAACTTTCATCCTACAATTTTTTTTTAATACTATGAAATTTAATTATTCATAAGTATTATTTAAAAAATCAAAATAATATTTTTTATCAATTTATTATAAATTATTATAACAGAGTTATTTAATTAAAATATGTATGAAAAAATAGGGCATATTACCATAAATTCAATTTTTATATATATTTTTTAGTATTTTATTAATCACAAACTTGTATTTCTTTTTAAAGAATAAAAAATTACTATTTAATTAATATGAATTAAATAAATATATTTTTATTTTGGTGTTATTTTATTAATAAAATAATAATTTATAAATTTATGAAAATGATGTAATTATTGTAAGATTTTTTTTTAAATAAATTATTGTTTTAGCTCTTATGCACCAAATAAAAAGTGTATATATTTTAAATTTCTCTTTAAAAATTAATTCATTTTAAAATAATTTATATACTTGTATTCCTTTAAACATTGAATACATGGGTATATAATAGCTAGATAGAACATTAATAACCACTTTACGACAATGAACTGGTAAACAATCAATAGCTAATAATAATGAAAGGGAAGTTATTTCCATATATTTTATATCACAAAATGGTATCAAAAGTATCAATGCTCTAGTTATATTTTCAGTAATGATTTCATTCTGTGCAGATTGTAGATTTAATGAACCATCTCCTAACAAATCTAATAACTTGTTATTGATGATTTCTGCAAATGGATTTCTCTCACATCTTATATACTTTTTCTTTTTAACATCATAATACACTCTTTTATGTTTTAATTCTTTCATTATAACTTTAATCAATTCATCAATATATACAATAATAATATTGTAATTATTTCCATTGAAATCAATCAAAATATTATTTAATTTGGATGTTAATATTTCAAAAATATCATCATCATTATCCATATTTAGTAGCTAAATTTTATTATAAAATATCTTATTAAAATATTATTATTGCTAAACTCTTTACAATCTTATCATTTATTATTATAATAAATACAAGCTTCTATTTTAATTAATATTATATTTTACTCTAGAAACTATTCATTTACACATCATTTTAATAATTAATTAATTAAAATTTTGATTACATTAATATTTAGCTAATAATTTATTGATATTATATTTTTATTGAAAATAAAAATTATTTAATCAAAGTTATCAATATGACAACGTTATCATAAAATTAACTAATATATTAGTGATTGAGAATATTGATTAGATAATAAAAACAATATTTATATATTTTTTACTTTATTTAATTGGTTTTAAAAATGATATTATATAAAAATATAAGATAATATGATTAAAATATCTATAAATCATTTATTTTAGTAAAAATAATTATTTAACAGTAGTTTTTTTAACTCTAAGAGTAAAATATTTTACAACATTCTTTTTTTATACTAAATGGTTCAAAATTATATAGTAAAATGAAATAAACTATAATAAACAAATATTTACCTTATTTTTTAGATAATTGCTAATATCCATTACATAAACTTTTTGATAACTGAAATATTAATGTTTAATCCACTATTTTATATCTAAAAAATATATCTCACCACTGAATAAATTTATAATACTAGAATATTAAAAGTTGCATGTTATATATTTTTATTATTTATGATACTATTTAATGAAGAACACAATTAAGTAAATGAATATTTATACCATCTAATACAATGTAATTAACTGTAATATAAGCTTAAATATGATTCATCTACTCTTAAAATATATTCTATATTTATTTTAATTAATATTTTTTTAATGATTATTTATACCTTCTATTTAGTTGAGTTGTAATAGATAATTTATAAAACTCTATTGCAATCATAATTTTTTATTTATTTATAATTGAATCATACTTGTAAATAAATTTTCTAATTAATTATTGCTTATATATGTGTATAAATTTTATTAATTTGTTAATCCATTAAAATATAAACGTTTTTTAGTGCTTTCATATTTTTATGTAAAAAAATAAGTTATATAGATTGAAAAAATTTATTAAATTAATGTTTATTAATAAAAATAATAATCGTTTTTATATCTCTGTATGACTATATCATATTATTATTAGATTGTTACAATATTCAAACAATTGAGAGATATTTTTTAAGCAAAAAATAAAAGCTGTAAAAATAATAAAATTAAACAATAATCCTATACATATATTTGGCATGTATGTTAAAATGTAATTAATATATAAATATAATAAAAGCCAATATTTTTATTATTTTATTATTAATATATTTTAATTATTTGATAATATGGCAATAAAAGTTATTTCTATGTTGATTTAACATAATCAATATGTAAAATTTATTCTATATGTAATTATTGTATAATATTTTTGACTTTAAAACTTAAATTTGTATGATAATAACTGAATCTAAACATATATTTATTATATGAATAAAATAATCTTAGTTAATATTAACTTAAATTTATTCATTTAATATGATTATCGTGTAAACTATAGACTAATCAATAAATTTAATCTAATAAATGTTGCTACTGCTGCTTTGCATTTATAATAACACCATCATACGTTAACTATAATATAGAATTTGGCATAGATATGTTGAATGTTATATTTTCTTTTGAATCATATTATTGTAAATATATTATGGAAACTTAATAATTATCTTCCACCTGTTCCATAGTTAGCACCTCCAGCTTTTATCAACTGTTGTAGAATAGATTTCTCATTGAGATCATCAGGAGTTGATGCATGAACTTCAACAGCAAAGTTTTGAACTGCATTTTTAACTAAAGCTTTATGAGTACTAACTTGAGCTTTTTTTAATGGTGAAACTTTTTCACCACACCATGCAATAAAGACAAATTTTTCACGTTTACTCATCTCATCACCTGTTGTAAACTTAACATATCCATAAAGTCTTGTAGTTGCTAAATTCAATATCAATAATATACATTTATAAATAATAGTATCTTTATAATAAAAACTATTTAAAATTATTATTATTAGTCTAATATATGTATATCACAATAATAAGAACAAAATAAATTCTGTCCAAGTTATGTTATAGATAATATTTGAGTAAATTACGCGAACATAGTTTGACAAAATCTGAAAAATCATCACCAGTGTTGACTACATTAATATGCTTATCATCAGAATCATATTGAATTGAACACCTTACAAGCATCATATCATTAGAAATCAATTAAAATATAAAGTTACCATTTGACTTCTTTATCTTTTCTAACTGATTCACAAGCTTGTGAAATTACGTCACTATCTACACTTACATTCATCTTCAGAAATCTAGGCTTAACTAGTAGTCAATTTTCGGACCAAGATGATCCTATTGAATTGTAAACTACCATCAGAAGATTTTACCGATCATTAAGGCGTTGCCCCACCTTGTTTCATTATAGATTTGGAACCTTATTTCTATTACCAATCTACCAATGATATTGAAATATTTTATTCTACCTGGTTAACACTTAGGTGACTTTATTTAATGTTGTTATTCTTATCATTTCTAGTAATATTTCTGAATATATTTATGTCACTTATCAAAGAATATTAATTCAATAGGTTAGAATCAATGAACTAAATTTTACCATATTAAATAATAATTTATAATCGCTATTGTCATAGTTAATAAGAATAACATGATATATGATTAATAACCAAATTTTTTTAACATTATATTTTATATATATATTATTTTTATTTACAATATACTTAAATTTTATTTTTATTCACACTTAATTGTAATACTATTTTTAGTAAAACTATAAATGATAATAATAGACTAAAAATAGCTTTTATTTTTACCAAGATTACCCAGCTTTATGGCTATTAACCTAATTAACTTATAATATTAATTTCATCATTAAATTCTATAATACACTACATAGTTAACATTTACAACATAGAAAGCTACTTATAATAATTTCATATAAATAAAATCTATAAGATATAATTTTATATTATTTTATACATATTTTATAGTAAAAATTAATAATTTATGTTAGTGTAATTATATATTAACCTTATCTTTATTGATTTCTATAAAAAGTGCCAACTTCACTTTAATAAGTAACTATATCATGATACATATCTTGATATAAAAACAATTTTTACATATCTTACATTAGTAAATATATCATTTTTAGTTACTAATACATATAAAAGGTAGCCATCTATTAATACAGAGAGATTCTACTACATTTCGTATGATCTATTAATGCTTTTTATTACAGAATCCTATCATATTAGTTATCTATTATTTTTATTTAACCATTATATTATCAAGTCACTCATAATCCTGCCGATTATTTCACGATGTTTTCACTAAATTATAACAATAGGGTGTAAATATGAATAGCAAGGTCCTTCTTTAAATCCGTATAATCTTACAAATGCGGCTATTCCTATGTTTATTGTTTTTTAATTTTAACATGGTAAAGATTATCTCAATCCATTTTGAATGGATATACATCCATCAGTCTTTTTTTGTTAATGATTTTTTCTTTTTTCCAAATATATATATATATTTGGTTGGTTATTTATTTTAAGATATTAAATAAAAATTTACCTTAAATTTATGTATCATAATCAAAGTTATCATTAACAAAAATTAGATTAGTAATTAGTTACTACTCAAAAATTAAAAAATTCTTTGTATGTGCCTAAAGATACAACGAATTTGTTGTTAATGAACAAAAATATCTCATTAAAAATATTATTCTTGATTAATTATAAAAAATTATTTTTAATTCTTTTATTTTAATAAGTTAATAACTTAATCTCCATAAAATATATTTTCTGCTGTTATCACAATCGTGAATTTGGATAAAACTAGCTATTGTGCAGTTTTACGCAATAATAAACAAATGATTCATACATTAAATTCTAATATCAACCAAGCAATAGAAGTATGTCTTTTCATATTAAATTCACATAAATTTATTGTTATCATTATTAAATAATATCATATATCAATTATTCTTATATGAAACATATATATTTATAATTGAATATGTTTGAATAATTACTAAGTGGATTTCTATCTAAAAAACAATTCCAATCTCCATTTATAATGTAAAAACATAAGAAACTAGTAATGTTAATTATCATAGTGTTATCTATTGTTTTTATAATACTAAAACTGTCTAAATTTAATTTATTCAGCAACCAATCATTAATCTCTAGTATGGATTGAAAATAATACAATTATTATGGGCTTATATCAACGAATCTCTTTATTTACTAGTTAAAATTGCTTATTACATTTTATATAACGGCTATAGATAGCTATTGACCTTAAAAATAAAATCATTTGAAATATTTCTCTATATTAATACAATTATATGAAATTGATCTAAAAAATGGATACATTTTACTTTACTAAATTCCTATCAATGCATCCTTATAGAATTCACGAATTAAAACCATACCTTTTCTAGGGATTTTTATTATGCTACTATTATATGGATTCTTGATTAATTGCTATCAAAATTGTAAGCATACATTATATAGGACTATGTTGCGAGTTTACCTTATTACGTTTCTTCACTATCTTTACTGTATAATAAAATAGAAAAGATTAACTATCTTACTAACGAACTAAATTTTTATCATCTTTTTCACCAAAAAATTACACAAGCAATATAAATAATACATTCTATTACTTTTATGAATGTAGCAGGTAATTCTAAGGTATTTTTATAAAGTGCCAATCAGCAAAGTCACATTTAAAATATTATTTAATAAATTTGGTTAAAAAATACTTAAAAGTTTATTATAGAGCTTTAAAGCATAAAATAAAGATGAATTATATTTAAAATGAGCGATGGAGCATATTGTAGGCTATAGGATATATAACCATAAATTCTCTTGATAGTAGTACGATCCATATAACAATTAAAGAGATGTATTAATATTAAAAAAAATATTCAATTGTATTAATAGCACACCTCTTCATCATGATAACAAACGATCATTATTTTTATTACTAGAATTTACATTGAATCTCTTAAATTAATTAGATTTAAAACAATAAAACTTATCAATACATTGTTTGACATAATATTAATTCATTATTTTGAAATATTTATATTAAAACTTATATTTAACATATTGTTTTTAAAAAACTCTATTAAAATTTTATTGGTTTTTTTGTACTATTTTAAAGTAATTTTAATATATTCCTTTATTTTTTAGCAAATAAATTATAAACTTAATTTGAATTATATTGTAGTAAGGATAATTAGAAATTATTTATATAATTTTAATTTTTATTAGTATATCACTCACATAAAAAAGCAAAATATACTTTATTCTTCTTAGTAATCCATCATCAATTTCCCACGACACATTATGTTAATCACAGTGCGCCTGCGCTCAAATGCGTAAGTTTAGTGTCCGAAGTTAGTGTGTTGTGTGAATGATAACATGTCTGTTGATGAAGCTAGATTTAAAAAAAAGTAATTAAATAACATTAAAATAGATAAAATTACTATATATTTTATAAAAGGTTGGAGAAATATATGAACTTTGTAGAAAATGGTAGCTCTGAATGTATTCGAAACTATGGAATTAAAGAAGTAGTTAAATTGGCAACAAACAACAGTGAATACATCGAATTTATATTAAATAGAGTATGTTAACAATATATTGATAATTATCATGCTGTATTAAATTATATATATACGATATAATTTGAATATTTCTACTATAGGTTTTTAAAACATGCTTTAGTATAACGTGGCAAAATAGAATATCATCTGTTAAACTATACAAAAAGTTATTAAAGTCTACAATCTTAAATAAAAGTATTGATTGATATTATTGCTTCCTTGTGAAAATGTTTTCATATAACGAATATGCCTAATAGATTAATTTATTAGATTGGGTAATGGTTTTGAATGAATTAAGTAGTAAAACACATATTTTACTTAATAAATTTGATGCTAATTACATCATAATCAATGGAAAACAACTATTATCACATGTAGATGAAGAGAATGATGAAATTTATGAAAAAAAAGTAATAGATCCATTTTTATAATATGACTACATAAGTTATTTCAAGGTACAAGCAAAAGAATTTATATTAGCTATAGTGAAGAAAGAATCTCATCATAAAATACTAAATTCAAATAAGATCCATCAAGAGTCTTTAGTTCAAACTAACATATGTGTATAATTTAATAGTACAGTTATATGAATTAAAATTTATTTGAACTATATTGATAGAAATTTCTAATTGAAAATTATGAAGAATTGTTGAATTATATTATTTCACCTATTTGGACTGTATATTTTCATTGTTTATTTGTTCGATTGTAATTAGTTAGGAACGTCACGGCGCTGCATTATGTCTGAAAGTCTTTATGAAAACATTATATTCACATGTAATATACTTTAAACTTTTATATTAACAATTTCAGTGTGGATTAGCATTATTATTAATAAATTTAATATAAAATACTAGAAATACTGTAGTTTTTTAATTTTAATAGAAATTTTTAAAATTAACTTATAAATTAATATTTATTTATTGTATTATATTTTTTATAGTAATATAAATATAGCTTTTATTTTATAAAAGTAAAAATGTTAATTTTTTAGCGTAAATATCATGTATATTATGCAATTTTTTAAAGATATTACTTTTAATATATAAATTATCATGTTATATTAATCAATATGTTTTATTTGGATAATTTAAATACATCTTAAATAGTTCAATTTGGTTATAAATACTAATTTATAATTTTAATACAATGTTATGGGCTATAAAAATTTAATGTTTTTCTAAAAATACTTTTTATAATTATTTAATAGTGTTTTTTAATAATTTTTAGGTAACAAAACCTATTGAAGATATCTATTCACAACCATTATTAGAATTGAGCTTATATTGTATTGTTGTGTTACTTCTTGATCGATATGGAGACTATATATCATGCACTGTATATTTTTATTTTCTTATATTTAATGATGTATATAGGTAGTTGCACCAGTAAGAGAATCAGTTGCTCAGTTATTTGGACAATTAGTCTATTTTTTAAATGATGACTATACATCACAACTGATGTTTATACTTATATCTACATTTGATATTAACAAACAGTTTGAATATGGTTGGCAAATAGTTCATGGTTGTCTATTAGCAAGTAAATATGCTCTGATTGTAGGTGAATATAAACATAGCAATTGGTGTTCTAAATTAGTAGAATTTGTTTCTTTCTTTTTTATAAGATCATTTGGTTGTAATTCAATGCAAGAAAATGGTACTGATATGATTGTTGATGATATTTTAGCTGAAACATGCAATATTATTATTATCATATATAAAAACTGTTATTCATGGCCCGTTTTTAATGTTCCCAATACAATTATGTTTATAGTTAATAATATGCACCAATTTGATGATAGTTGCTCTTCTCTTGATAACGTCATCAAATTATTATCACATTTTGTCTCTTTACTTATTCATCCTACCAATTCTAATACAGATTCAAATCACATTTATTCTAAAATCAATTTAGTAAAATTTTTTCAAAATAATACGTTAAAAATTATGAAATTATTATATGGCTATGCATTGATTGCATCAAATGAAATGGAATTAACTGTGGTTAATTGTACTACGGATATTGTTCAATATAATTTACAAAACTCTATCCAATTCTCTCATGATATATTAAATCATGAAAAACATTACAAATTTGATTATTATTTAAAAGTTATGCCCTGGAAGCATCTTTATTTTTTACTATATATTATAATTACCAGGGATATTAATGATAAACCCCAATATGATATTTTAAATATGGTAAAGTTGATTTTTAACAAAATAAATATACTACCACCTAATAAAGAGATATATTTCTATATTACTGTAATGTTAGATTTGATATCCTATCCAGTGAAAGAAGAAATACAAGCAGAGAAATTTTCTCACCCGGAATATGCTAAAAAATTGTGCCCTTTTATTGATGCATTTTCTTTTGATGGTTACAAAAGACCATCCTATATAGGTAGCATTGATGGACCACTCAATTTAGATCAGTTCAATCTAGTATCAAATAGGAGATTTTTGCTGTTGCGTTCAGTTTGTTTTGTTGTTCTTAAAATTCTTAATTCAAATCAAATGAATAAACATATAGACGAAATGAAAAATTTTCCCCAACAACTTACAACATTTCTTATTGGATATACCTCAAACTACAATGGAACTAATGTATCCACTAAAGCATTAATATTTAGTGCATTCTTATATGAAACCTATACACAAAATAATAGTGAAGGCTTTTTAATAAATAAATTAATAAATGAAAATCTAGGAAATACTATCCTTTATTATCTGCCATCATGTAATATGCTGGATATTTTTTTTCAATGCTTCAATCAATACAACCATGTTATAGCAGATATTAATAGCGAGATTACTAATTTTGAAAAAAAATATAATCAGGTTAATTTAAAAGATAAAATCAATAATAAAATATTCTTTGATTTTCGAATTAAGAATTCAGACACACTTAAACAAATAAAAATGTTTTTTTTATCTCAAGATGAAGAATCATTGTTTAATAACAGTACACTAAAAGATCTTGTTATTAACATTATTGAAAAGATACACCATATAGAGCATGTGAAATATTTACATTGTACTAGAATACAAATTCTTTTAATTTCATATATAATAAAAGCTGGAAAAAATTTAGAAAATTTATTACAAACTACTAATAATGGTTTGTCTTGGTATATATTACCTTTGATGGAGGCAATCAAATATGAAAATGATTCATTATTATATGAATATGCATGTAATGAACTGGTTAATTTGATTGAAAACCATAACAAAAAACCATTGGAAAAAATCTTTAAAAACATATCAATCTATGCTGCTAATACATGTTTTTTAAGTCATCTTGTTATTTTTGGAAAACATTCCCTTCAGTTTGATAATGATTTTTTTGATGAAAATCATTATATGATTAGTTTAAATGATGGTATAATCGGAATATTTTACTATCATTGTTATATAGTCAACGATTCCAATATCACAAATAACATTCTACCAGTTAGTGCCTATATTGATAGTATTATTAAGGAGTCAACATTAATAAATGAAAATTCATCAAAAATACTAAATAAATTGATAGTTACATTTTTTAATTGTAAAAACAATTCAAATACAAGTAGCAGTGACCCATTTGTGAAATCTATACTAAATCTAGTATATTATCCTATATTGAACTGGAATGATGATAAATTTGATATAAATGACAAAAATGACTTTCATATACTTGTTAATGCTCTCACGTTATTTCATCATATAAGTTCTACAATGAAAACATTATTCTATTCAGAAACAACTGAAATTCTTATCTATTTATCAACTACTTTGTTAGGAAGCCGTTGGACTGTTATTAGAGCCATCACTTCTTTCGTTCTTAGTAATTTTTTATTGCTATCAGATTTTATTTTTGCCATACATCATATCCATCATTATATACTTAATATAACTGATAATTACACTACTTCCCATGTAATTCAGTCTTCAGCTACCAACCCTAATCAATCTAGTGATGGTAATATGAATCAATTATTAGTCATTTTACATAAAAAATATGGTATAGCAGAGCTTACTTTACATATAATTAGTTCAGTTAATGAAAATAAATTAAATTTAGTTGCATTATCATTAATGGTTCATATTGTAAAACATTTGATGGACAATAATAAACAAATTTCTTATTGTTATTCAGTTGCATTGTCTAATCTCATAAAATACATTCCTACATATATTGATTGTTGTACAAACTTTATAGAAGATTCTACCACTGAATATAGTGTCAATTCTCAAAAATCATTGAAATTTGTCAAGGATATTCTACATGAACAGCTTAACTTTATAAGAGAATTATCTATGCCATCATCGAACTGTCATCTTGATATACCTTTTGAGTTGATAACAGTAAAATTAAGATCCTATCAGATAGATGGTGTTAATTGGTTACTATTTCTTCAAAAATTTAACTTAAACGGTGCACTTTGTGATGATATGGGGTTGGGCAAAACTATACAAACAATTATTGCCATTACTTACACACATACAAAAATCAAACAACATAAAACAGAATGCCCACCATCTATTATTGTTTGTCCACCAATCCTTGTACAGCATTGGTTAGATGAATTTTTAAAATTCATACCAGATAATCTTTTAAAAATAGTTAAATTTGACAATAACAAACAACTGAAATCAATGTATATATGCTTTACTAAATATAATATACAAGCACTATTTTATATTTCAATTAAATTGTTGAATATACTATTTAAATAATGATATTAAATTTTTATTAAAAAACAAGATATAATATTAACAAAATTTATAATCCTCTGATGTAATAATTAATGATAAAAACAGTATTGTAAGAATACATTGCTGACATTAATTTTTTAGAATAAGTTAAGATTGATTTTAAATCATTTTATTCTTTTAGAATTAATCATGTTGTATATTTAGATGCAAAGGAATTACTACATATCAACATGATATCATAATTACATCATATACCTTGTTAAAAAACAACATTGAAATATTAAAAAAATTTCATTATAACTATATAGTTCTCGATGAAGCTCATCTAGTTAAGAATAGAAATAGTAAATTTTATTTAGCAGTAAAAATGCTCAAGTCAAACCATCGATTACTTCTTACTGGTACGCCTATTCAAAATAATGTCACTGAATTGTGGACTCTTTTTGATTTTCTTATGCCAAATTTATTGGGATCATTTAAATTTTTTAATAAAACTTATGCTCGTCCTATAATAAAAAGTTTTAATCCAAAATGTAGCTCTGAAAAGTTTATTGAAGGACAAAAGCTACTTAAAATGTTGCACAATCAAGTCCTTCCATTTGTACTTCGTAGAACAAAGGAGAATGTACTTCATGATCTTCCTGATAAAATTATTCAGGTTATATATTGTGATATGTCCCCACTTCAGCAATCACTTTATGATTGTGTATTTGAGAAAGAAAAAGATAACAAATGGTTAGATTCTAAGCTAAATGAATTATCATTGAATGATGTTGAATCAAAAGATCCTCATATATTTAAGCTTTTGCACTACCTTCGTAATGTATGTAATCATCCTTCATTAGTATTGGATAGTATTAATAATGAGGTAATGTCTAAAAAAATAAAAAAAGCTTCAAGCAAACACACTTATTCACTACAAAGTCTTGATATTTCTTGTAAAATGGTAGCTTTAATGGAGCTTCTAACCGATTGTGGTATCTATTCCAATACTAAATGTAATCTATTTATTCCCACATTAATTTATATATTATTTTAGCGCTTATATATAAAATAATATTTTTTTATTCCTAGGTGAATTGGATGATATTAATATTGGTGAAGAAAATGATTGTTATGATTTTGGTGATGATTCTATTTCTTCAAATCATCGTGCTCTTATATTCACTCAAACTACATCTATGCTTGATATTATTGAAAATTGTCTATTAAAAAAATATATGCCAACTATTAAATATTTACGTCTTGATGGAACGATTCGTCAAACTGATCGCTATCCTATTGTTAAGCAATTCAATTCAAATGATGATATTTCGCTTTTACTCCTTACAACATCTGTAGGTTCACTTGGTTTAAATTTGACTGGTGCAGATATGGTTATTTTTTATGATAATGATTGGAATCCTATGAAAGATATACAAGTATATTCAATTGAAATAAGGATTGTTTTTTAAATATGCTTCAATTATTCTAGGCAATGGATAGAGCTCATCGTATTGGTCAAACTAAAACTGTTAATGTTTATAGGTTGGTTGTTAAAGATTCTATTGAAGAACGCATTCTTAATCTTCAAAAATACAAATTAAAAATGATCAATACCATTATTGATGATTCTAATAGTGATCTAAATAAAATGAAAGACAATGATATAATAGATATTTTTGCTAACAATCCAGCTTCCAATTTAGATGATAGTGAGTCTAAATCCCAGATCTATTCATCCATTATTCATGAAAAGCGTGACTATTCAAAGTTACTTGATTCAACCCATAAAGATTATTCTAACTATGATGAGTATAAAAAAAACTACGATATAACGAAATTTTCAAAAAATCTCTAATCAAACTAACTTGTATCTATATCTTAGTAATAAATATGTTTTTTTATAATTACCTAATAGTATAATAACGCTTAAAGTTGTTAAACATTTAGTTAATCATTTCGTTATCACGTCTAATATCCATTTTATTTAGTCTAAAAAGAATATATGTTTACTTTTACTTACCTTATGATGTTGAATTAGACTTGTATATATAAATTTTTATATGATTTAATGAAAAGTTTGATTAAATTGGCTATTATATCATATTGATCTATAAATGAGAGCCCACAAGGGTAATATTTTGTTTTCTATCATCGTCTATTCGCGGGTATCAGAAAATAAGATACAGTGTACTCTATATTTTCATGATTCTTTTAAAATTGGTTGATATATTTATGTATATTAAATATAAGATAATATTTAGTTATTTTTCTTATTAAGCTAGCTACTATTTAACTAATAATCTACATCACATTTGTGGCGAAGAATAACGGAGATGTGATCGTTATTTTTACCTATCAATATAAAGTTCTCCAACGATTCTATTTAAATACCATAAATTACAGCATTAAATTTATCCAAAAGCATATTAACATATCAGACAAAATTCTATGATTATGATTCAAGGTGTAATCTGCATGGAGTAAATTGAAAATGAAAGTGTTAAATGCGCATGCCATAAACTATGGTGGATGGTGAGTGTGATTCTATTGAAGATAAGAAATATTGTAATATCTTGATAAAAATTCAATTAAAATAATATAACATTAGTATAAATAATATAGCATTAAAAAAGCATAAAAATGCATTAGACATAAGTCATGCTACCCATAGTAAATCTATCACAGAATGCGATTCATTATGCAAAGGTGTTTCGATGAAAAGTTCTGGAAATTATGCTTCTAGATCAAGAAGTGAGAGGAATGATAACAAAAATAGGTATATTTTTTTTATAACTGTTGAGTTTGATATAAATATTTAAGTTTGGATTCATTACACCTAAAATGGAAAGGTAGAGACCATTTATTAGATTCACCATTATGCGTTGTAAAATATATAATTTAATCATATACATGTTCGATTAGAATATTGTTTTATCAATAAATACTGTGATAGGATGGATATTATTATCGAGAAGCAGAACCTAATCCAGAAACATATTTTCGATTTAATTGGGATAACTTTATTAATAAACCACTTCCAGTAGAGGCATTTCGACGCGTAACAGCAACTAAAGTGGAATTGTCATCATGTGACAAGGGTAAACTCTTTTTTTAATATGGATTAACATAAATTATTGCTTTGTTTTAGCTCCTAACATAAAATGTGATGATAAATTATTAACTGTAACTGGATCTAAAGGATATTCTTCCATACGAGCTAATTGTGGTATTTTGTAGTTATTTGAATTTATTTCAATACATTAATTATAGGTGTTAGTACTGGTTCATGGTATTTTGAAGTATTTTATTTATTATGATTGAGCATGAAAACTTCTAATTTGAAATGTTACAATTATAAATTAGGTTCAATTAATGAATGATACTTCTGAAGACGCGTGCGCAAGAATTGGATTTAGTCAATTATATGGTATTTTTTTGTCTTTAAATTAAATACATAAAACCATCTAGCATCATACAATTATCCATGTGGATATGATGAATTTGGTTATTCTATCCGAACTAATAAAGGAACTCGTTTTCATAAAAGTATAGGGCATTCATATAGGTAACATTGTAATAATGGATGTATTAATAATAAATATACTTTAAATATAATGTACTATTAGTTCTACATTCAGAAATGGTGATATATTGGGATGTCTTATCTGTATTCCAAATTATGGATCAATTATTAGTAAATTAAATTATTAACTTTTCACATTTAAAATAATAAATAAAGAAGAAGAACAAGTATTAGCTAAATCTTCAAGCTTACCTGTATGTTTATAGATTATTGTATCATTTTAAATATTAAATATATAGGTATTAATAAACTATAAAAATAAATATTATTTTGAATACTTTTTTAAGAATAAAGAAATTGTAAAAGTATCATACTATATTAAAAAACATATTATATTTGAAATATATTTTTGTTTATATTTAGTCACTAAAAAGTGTGCCCAATAGTTTTGTATTTATTTTATTAAATAAACAACTAACTATCAATTGTACATTTTATTTTAGATTGAATTTTATAAAAATGGATACTCACAAGTTATTATTCTAATTTCCATTGAAAATAAAATACCACTTTTTCTTTATTAAGGGAATAGCATTTAGTGATATATATGAAGGATTATATTTTCCTACAATTTCAATATTTGGCTCATATACTGTAACAATGAATAATTTATTTTTAGTGTGATCATTACTGTATTGTATTTTTTGTTTATAGGTCAAGGTAAATTTTGGACCAGACTATTTTGCAACTCCTATTCCTACTAATCCTTATGAATCAACGATATTCTATCCAGTAGTTAGTGATTTTATTATCACCGTGAATGAATGTATTTTAGTTTAGTGAAGCATATAAATTAGAAAGTATACCGAACCAGCAGCAACCACATGTTGAAAATAATTATTTCCAATCATCAAATTTGTATTATCATAAAGGTATGCCCTATAATTATCCACAATAGATTTCAAAAAAGAAATTACTTAATTTACATAAATGAATTAATTTTTATTTGTAATTACTAAGGTGTATCAGTTCTTCTCAGTTTTTTTTTCATGCTTTATTAATAATTATTTTTACCTCTAATTTAATATAATAAAACGCACTACAGAATGTTTTATGAAATTGTTTTGGGTTACATAGGATTTTAATTTTCCTTTTATTTTCTAACGCGCTTGCGCAAATGCAGTAATATCCAGTTATTTAATCAAAGGCTTAATTGAATCCAATTTTAAATTAATACAACAAAAATTTACTATCTATAACTCTAAAAGTTGAAAATACAAATAATTACTTCCTTTAGCATAAAAATTTTGAAACATTTAAAGTACATTGTCCATCAGCATTGTTTTAATCTGAACCTGGCATTGTAAACAAAAAAAAAATCAAAGATAATTCCATTAGATTTGTTTTTTTAAACAATCTATTGATATTTTTTATTGTAGTCACCACAATCTTTTGTCAGTCACATTTATACAGTGGATTCCAATTTTAACTTGTATGCCATTGATCTGATTCCATTAAATACATCATAAATATCTTAAAAATAGTATAATATTTTGTTGCAATCCCTTTATCTATGTGCACTAGATAGTACCGCAACACTTCAAGTCAATATTAGCAATCTCTTCATCTATAACCCCCTTTTTTGACTTAATACCAAACGATTAAAAATAATTACATTAAATTTTATTTAAACTAATTATATTTATATAAAGTTTAAACTTAATAAACCTATATATGAATGCATGAATAACTAATAGTATGTTTAATAAATTAAAACTATCTCCTTAATTCATTCTAATGATTGATTTCTATTTCTATAGTAACCAAAGTAAAAACCAATAACACCAACAACTAGCACCACCAGTGGTACAACCACAGCTACAATTCTAAATATTTAATTAATTGTACCTTCTAAAAATGTTAATCTAACCTACATTGTAGTATTTCCAGATCTATAAAATAATATATTAAAGCATAAAATTAATAAAAATAATGTATATACTTTGCACTTGAGCTTTGATCTATAAAAAAATACATTATTAATTATATAGAAAAATATTTGTATACTTTTGTTTATTGTTTTACTTCCAAAAACTTCATCGTTATTACTATGGTAAACTAATAGAATGTAGTCTTTATCAGATGGAATATTTGGAATCATGAAATTTTCACATGATGGAAATTGTTTGCAATCATCTTCGCTTAATATTTTACACTTTTTTACAATTTTATAAGGTTTTTTAGATGCATCTTTTAATTCCCATTTACATGTTGAGGTTTTTTTATCAGATGTTGGAATATTTGCAGTAACATTGATACTAGAACCATTACGTGTAAATGATATATCTATTCTTTTATTAGGATCAGCTGGTGTTATTTGGGGGTCATTATTATCTATAAGAAGAAAAAAATTACATGTTAAAATTTATATTTTTTCTATAATAATAGTGATAATACTGTTGGTTGTAGCAGGTATACTGATTTCTATAGGTTTTAATATTTCTCTTGATTTCACTATTAATTTATACTCTTTTTTAGAATCATAATTATTGCTAAATGTAAATGATTTGCATGTAGGCGCTGTGTTGCATTGGTTTGCAATCGTATCATCGGCTTTACTCGGTTCCGAGCATGCGTATATTAACTCGTAGTTTTGTCCATTTTTTACATTAACAATGTATTGACATGTAGGTGTTGGTTCATTTGTTGGCCATTTTCCATTAATTGTAAATCCATTTTTTGAAATCTCCAAATTGAAACTAAGGTTAACATGGCCTATTTATAATAATATTATGATAACTAATTAATAACAGTGGTACTAGTTTTTAAATTTTTAATAACAGATCCCGCATATTCTCTACCCTCTATAAATCTGATATCGTATGCTGTATTGACATCAAGATTAATCATTCTTGCTACTAACCCACATGAACCCCTACATGGATTATTGTTATCACATTCTGCTTCGAAAAATGTGTTTTTTCCAGCAGGACTGATATAATAAGCACATGTAGTTGCGGAAAGCCCAGAAGTATTCATATCATCATTCACTTTTATGCTAATGGAAGTGTGGTCAATTATTTGTATGAAGGCATCTTTTTGTACTATTTTCTTTCGTGCACCTTTTTTTATGTTAATAATTGTTATTATTGATAAATTACCTTCTATATAAAATAATTTCTGCTGAAAATTAGCTGGATCATTTATAGAACTACTTGAGACAATTAAAATGAAAGGTGTGTTTTGACTCAAGTTGTAAATTTTGACATCTCTTCTACATATGTTATCGCAACGAGCTGCTAGATTGTTTGGCGTGCATGTAGGTTGAACTGTTACCTGAGGTAATGTTGGAACTTTGACAGATAAAGTGCAAGTTCCGAATCGTACAGTTTCTCCATCAGGATTCAATAATTGTGTATTAAATGTTACATCACCATTAGCTTCATTATATGATATTATTTGTGGATGTGAATCAACAATTGCTAAATAATACTTAGTATTATAGTACTTGTTAAACATTACCAAAATTATCTGTTATATATCCTTCTATATTTTCACCTGTCTTTGTTATGTCATGATGTCTTGTTTGTATCAAAACCTTAACAATTGGTTTTGATGTTTGAAGTTCCAGTTCAATATTGTTACAAAATGAATAGCATTTTGAATTTGGTAAACTATTTCCACATTTTGATTCATATGGAGCTGCTTGATCGGCTCTCTGTGCACCTTTAATACTAAAAAGGCATATTTCACTGCTAAAAGTATGCTGAAATTTTAATATATATTTTTTTCGATCATTTTCTCCCTTATATGCCACATAATATTGTGGTTTATTTATATCAAGAGTATTCTTTAAGTATTTATTGATCATAGAATAGTAAAATGTTGGATGACCTTTACACATTAATTCATAGTAAGGAATCAATTTTTTAAGTGAAATATGATTAAATGTTACTACATTGTTACAATTACCAGCTCTATCATCCCTTTCATACACTATATGCTTGTATGTTACTTTACAATGTATTGGTGGGCACGCTTTGACTGTAAATGTTATACTGCTATCCTCTATTATTGCATTGTACTGCGGGAAAGCAAGTAATACTTAAAATAATAATGTATTAATTTATAGACAATATTATTCTTTACCCAAATCAAGCCCATAAACTTTACCACCTCTTTTTTGATTCTCCTGACTTACTGCATTATTGTTATTACCTGAATAAACATAGAAATATTTGGATTTAGGTGACATTTTTCCAAATTCTTGTATTA
>JRUX01001595.1:0-56570 GCA_001407235.2 Kudoa iwatai
TTTCAAAAAACAAATGTGTTATTGTTATTCTAAAAAATAATATTAAGGTAGTTACGTTTAGCGTAGAGTTGTATTCTATTAATTGATAAATGGCTAGAAAAATATGTGTATATTGGTATTTGTCTCATTCATTCTGCGAAAACTTTTTTTTATCAACATATAGATAATATGAACTATCACAAGGTTTCCATTTCATATGAATAGAATTGATAAATGATTCAATAAAAAAATATATGCATTAATATAGATGCTAACATTCAACTATGTTATAATTAGATAGATAAACTGTCCGTAAACTTACCGATTATAGTCGAAATCATACGATGGTGTATAAATTGTTGTTAGTTGATGGTTTGCTGATATTAATACGATTAAAATTATATTTAAGCTCTAATTGTATCATGACATTGAGGAAATAAACGAAAAAATAACTTTATGTATAACGAACTACCTTATAACTATGCTATAATTTAACAACATTCAATTCGGAACAATAGTAGTGTATGATTGTATTAATTTAGATAAAACTATGATGGTATACTCCATTTAGTAATTTGTAACCTTTTTTCGATAAAATGAATCGACGTTATTAGAATAAGAAGATAAATTTTAAATAGGTATTTTAGCTTTATGATAAGTAATGGATGGTACAACAACGTGCACTAATTTTAATATTAAAAGTTGTTGATGGCGCATAGTAGTTGTGTAAACTAAAAAAACGTCCAATTAATTATTTGAATAACAAGGATAATAAAATGAAAATGGAAATGAATGTTAAATTAGTATACATATAACATTTTTATTCTAAAAATATGGGTGCAAGTTTTTCTTCTTTACTTATAATGGCATGATTAGTTGAATTGATGTAATCAAGTGCTAATATTATTTGAAATAAAACAATTATCATTAAATACATTAAAATCTCATGTATTCACTATGGAATTATAACTTTGCACAAGAATCTCAACCGGAATAAAAAGAATGATTTAAAGTAATCGGATAAAACATCGAAAAATAACGAAGGTAATTCAATAATAAAAGCCGCTCTTCAATTCTAAACGCCATTAATCGCATTAAGAAGATTAACATAGGATTAATCTGATGGGAGTCTAAAAGTGACCTAATTTTACGTACTAGTAGACTTTCAAATTGTCACTTTCTCTAAGGACTATTATATTTTTATATTAGTGAGTGAATATATATAGATGATATGGGTAGTAATTTTTAGAGATTATGGTTATAAATATTTAACATTATTCCATTTGACTAATTTGGTGATAATTTTGCGGCCCTATTAAATAATCAGCGAAAATTAATAACAATCTAATGAGCTTGAATCATTGAAAATAGCGCTATATTATGTTGAAAATTTGGAGAATAGTTGCAGTGTTTTTCAACACTTTTATTTGAAAACAGTATTAAAAATGATGCTATTATATTATGGAGTCATTTGGTATGTTTATCGCACCATAATTAATGGATACTATTACTTTTAACACTGTATCCTAGCGAAATAATGAAAAAAAGTTCATTTTGACAAATCCGATTAGTACGAGTGTAGAATCAATTCATTGGATAATAATGATTGATCCATAAAAGAGGCGGTACAGCGCAATCATCCGCTATTCCTCGTTTGTTCGGCCGCGAATTATTAACACCGTCATCTTGGGACCATTAGTTTCCATCTATTTTGTTATCAATATTCCACAAAAATGCAACCAAATAACAATACCAACATTAAAAATCGTAAGCTATTTCTCCTAAAGTTGTGTAAAACAAATTTATATTGTAGAAAGTTATACCGGAATACATTTCAATCAAAACACATATGATAAAACAGAAAAATATTATCATCCTGTTGAACAACCAACATCAATGATATATGATCCAGCTTCAACATACCTAAGTTATAAGGTTGGTACAATTTGAAACTATAGAAAAATATTAGCATTACACAATAACATATAGACATAATATTGACAGTGTATATAATTTAGACTGGATCTGATATTGGTAATCAAATGTATCCATCTATGACAGTGATTCCAAATACTTCTATAGGTTGTGAAATATCACCAAGTAAAAATCAATTAAATGGAGGTAAACATCATAACTTTAAACAGTGCCATAATAGCTAAATTTTGATAATCATACTTTTTGGGCTAATATTTAGAAAGTGACCGAATAGGGAGCCCATATTATGGACAGCTATTAAGACATGGTTCTAATTCTGAAATTAACCCTGCTAAAACTCAAAATCAATCCATTGCGGCTACATGCAATACTATCAATTCTTCTAGTAAAATAAAAAATCATACTAATCATGAAGCCAGTCATACTAAATACTCTCATCCAACAAAACGAATTAGTAGTGATCATAATAACTCAAATTCAACCATCTATTCATTGTAACTCATTATTTAAAATTTTTTAAACCTAATATTCTTTAAAATCATTTTAGTAATTCGCTTAATGGAATCGAATTAAAGCAAACTAAAACAGATAAAGCTAGTAAAGGTTTGCGACATTTTTCAATGAAAGTTTGTGAAAAAGTACAACAAAAAAAGATAACTACATACAATGAGGTAACATAATTCTTTACTATATTAAATAGGGTATTCATGATCTTTAGTAATTACTTTATAATTTCATAGGTAGCTGATGAACTTGTAAATGAATTTGGAGAAACTGATAAAGGCCCTGGTAATGAACAGGTAATAAACTCAGCTATATATAACATATGTGTAAGATAATATATAAATGATAATTAAAAACTTAATTAAATGGAAAATCACTTTTTAGTGTATATAGTTTGTTCTTAAACTTTAATCATATCCCTTTATTTCATAATCACGTGGGGTACTATCATTAAGTTTAAGTAATACGCTTGCGTAGTATATTATGCTTTAAATATATTCATTAATTAGTAACTGAGTAGATTTATAACAGTTTTCATATTATAGATTGTTAATTTTTTTATAGTTCAATGATATCATATACATAACCTTTAACAATCTTACTCCACATATATTATTCATTGAATATGTAATCGTATTAGTGTTTACTAATTTTGTTTTCAATATAAACATAAATTTTTATTTAAAATGGATTAACTTATATAAATTATTTGTTTTGCTTTTTTATATTTTAATTAAATAATTAATTTTTTATAACTTAAATCATTTTATATTAGAAATAAATCCATCGTGAAATAGATTTATTTGAGGGTATAAATTTGTAAACTAATTTATTTATTGAATAATTGTGTAGTAGATTCATGATAGTAGTATAATGTTAATGCATTCGATTTTTTTGTTATTTATGATTGTTTAGCTTATTATGTGATGTTGTTTACTTTTAGTGTTTGATCTTGGTAAATCGAATTTATATTGTTTTTTCTTGAATTATTCCTTGATATTTATGTGAATTTTAAAATAATTTAAAAGTAAATCAGAACTTTTAAGCATTGTCTTTCTTTTTAATATGAAAGTTGCTTTGTATTGAGTGTCTACCAGGAACAGATATGTTTGTGGTAGCATATTTAATTTTTAATTAAAGGTAACTATATGCTATTGTTCTTTTTAAAAAAAAGTGGTTAGACTAAATTTTTACTATAAGGTAGCATATTTTCTAATCTTAGTAAATATTTTTTTAGAATATACGTCGTAGAGTTTATGATGCACTAAATGTTCTTATGGCTATGAATATTATATCAAAAGATAAAAAAGAAATACGTTGGCTTGGACTTCCTAGTAATTCTGCTCAAGAACATCAACGCTTAAGGGTTATTGACCATTATTATGGATAAAATTTATTTATTATTATCTATATGTAGAATGAAGGAACTGAGATATTTGAAGTAATAAAAAATAAGCTAAAAACCATATATGAACTTATTATACAAGTAAATTTATTTATTTATCGGCTATTATGGTCTCATACACATATATTTATATGTACCACAGCAAGTTTCTTTACAGAATCTGATTACTCATAATAAAACAGTTGAAAATGATATGGGATATAAAATGGATCCTGAAAAATGCATACAACTGCCATTTTTAGCTATAAGCACTTCAAAAAGCTCAAATGTTGTTTGTAAAATAAATGATAAAAAGTATTTATTTTAATGTATAATTTTTATCATTAATTGGTTTGTATTAAATATTACTAAATACTTATATGAATGTACCTGAGGTTATTTTTATTAGCTATTGTATGTAATGCAATTATTAATATAGTATTTATTATAAATCTTTTCTTTTTTTTGTACATTTTATAAAACTGATATGATAAATAATGAGTCTATAAAAAATAATTGCTAATATCTAATGTAATGTGTATTTAGAGACAAATATGATATAACATTCTCATCAGATTTCAAAATATTTGATGACTCAGAAATATTAAAAAAACTTGGTCTTGGCTGTAATCTTGATTCTCCAAATTGTACAATAGAAGACTTAAACCGTTCTCTACGATTAGTTCCACCAAATTTATCATATTATGTTAAGGCAATGGCTGGAAGAAGTGTTGGCGAATTTCAAGAACATATTCTTAGTAGAAGGTAATTTTTTAAGAGTATTTTTTATTTTTTGTTTATATGAAAGGAAGCTCATATCGATAAAAATTATAAACAAAATTTAGACAATAAATTTTTTTTTTAATTTGTGTATCTACTTAAATATTTTGATTATACTTTCTCTTTGATTTGCTATAGTTGAAATGAATTCTATAATTAATAGTTACTTTTGCATTATTAATTTTGAAAAATGTAAATTTCCTTTTGTTTATTTAGAGGATATTTGGTTAGTGATAATCTAATGGAATTTTATAATAAAATTAACCAAAGTATTTTTGATGACCCTCAACATTACACTAATCTTCCTACCTCTCGTGACTCCACCAATTCACCAAGTGACCAAAATCAGGTATCAGTTACAACCGATAACAACACAAATGTCTCCCATAACTCTAATATTGTGAAAGATAAGATTGATAATTCACATTCCAATATTAACAACAGCAACAACACTTTAAATGTTTACTCTTCTGTTGCTAGAGAGGTTTGCGATAACGAAGCTAGTGACTCTAATAACAATTCTTCCGAAAAGTTGTTTATAGAACCAAATAATCTTTACCATACATCTGTAAGTAATAGCAGCAGTGATTATGATACATTAAACATAAAGAAAAATAACTCATAATCTATAACAACTTTTTTTTTCATTCTTTTGATTTTATTGCTGTTTTGACTCTTAATACGGTATTTTGTTTTATTTTTTGATTTCATCATTGTGTGTTTTGTTATTCCTTACTACTACTTATTAATACTATTTCCTTGTGTATAAACTATCTCGACAAGAACGTTGTTACTGTATGAATCCAAAAATATGGCGTTCTTTACGTTAGTATGTACATATTGCCTGGATTATAATGTGATACATGATGGTTTAATTATATTTTGTGTATTGTCTGTAAATTGTTATAGTTGCTAAAGTTTTTTTTAATCAGACAATGATCAACTAAACCATCAATAGTGTTTATATGTGGCTGAACCTCTAGAGAATTGTTTGTAAATAAAAAAATACTCTCATTCTAATTAATATCTTGGTGATATTGTGGTACAATTTTTTTGATTCTTATACTGGTTTTTTTAATTATACTATCATATTTTATTGATTACATTTTTTAGTGTTAATACTACTAGAATCATTGTCGCATACTTATTAGATTATCTAATATTTGAATTGTGTTGTCAAGTTGCTGATACTAACATTAATTGTACTTATTGACACATTATTCTTGTCAATAGTTGAAGTGAAACCGCCAACTCAAAAATATTACATTTAAAATTGAACGGCCATTATTCAAATAATGCTTTCTAATCATAATACTATATCGCCAATATCAAGAGATTCTGGTTTAAAAGCTTTAGCAAAAAGTTGCCAAATGGAACTATCAGATAACACTTCAAGCCCCATAGTATTTAATTGAATATTTATGTTTTTTACATTAAGAATAGAATATTTTTGTATTCCACGCATATTAATATTTACTATATGTAGATAACATATAAAAAGAAAGCATCCATAAAAAGATCATTTAGGAGCTTTCTTGTGAAATCATTTCGATCTAAAACATCATCAATGAAAAAAACCATAAATGAAAATAATTATTCGCCTACGAATTCAAATATTAACACCAATCTTTATCAACATCATCGTATTAATTCAATCATTTCTACAGGAACCAATAAAAAAATCTCCAACAACAATCTTATTGATATTTCTACACAAAAACACCCATTAGTATATTCATCAGATGGTACAAATTCAACCACCCATCCAGTAGCTCCAGTATCATCAATTTTTTCTAATTGGAAATACGTGACTGCAGTTAAAACACTTAATAATTCATCAATGAGATGTCTACCATTTACTGAGGGCCAAAATTTTATACTACTAGAGCATGAAGATCATGATTGGATGGTTGTCAAGGATACTAAATCAAATGAACTAGGAAGGGTTCCTTCCCAATACTTTATACCATCATATAAATATCATGAATATTCCGTGTAATTTTTTTTTTCTATATCTCCAATAGCTGTACAATAATGAATTATGTGTATGATTAATTAGATATTATTAATATATTTTAGTTGGTTTCATCCTAATATTAGCCGAGTAAATAGTGAGCATCTTTTACAGAATGAAACGACACCTGGAATTTTTATTGTGAGAAACAGTGAAAGTTGTAGTGAGCAATATTCATTGTCAATATTGTTCCGGTTTCGTGATGTTAAACATTATATTATAAAAGTTATAAATGATTCCAATAGAGTTCAGGGATTTTTTATTCATCAGTCTAAAATATTTTTGAACATGGTTGAATTGATAAACTACTATTCTAAAGTATTAATATCTATTTTTACATAGTTTATATATAAAAGAGTAAATAATAATAATAATGAATAAATGTGTTATGTAGTATCATGATGGTCTTTGCTGTAAGTTGGCTCCTTTAGTAACACAATCATTTATAGATTCAAAATCTTCTAGTATTAATGGAAAGCTAGACTATTTTTCTAAAGATAACCATAGTGCTAATGTGTATACTGTTACACGTAGTATCGCTTCTCCTATTATTAATTGTAACGAGCTTGTACTTCAAAAGAAAATTGGTAGTGGTAATTTTGGTGAAGTATGGCTTGCTTTAGCTAAACAAAATCAGCGATCCTTTGCCGTAAAAGTTCTTCATCATGCTACCAAAAGATCTATTCAACAATTTAAAAATGAAATTTTAATATTGTCTAAATTAGATCATCCCAAAATAGTAAAATATTATACATCTATTGTTGACTCTAAAAATGATCGATATTGGATTGTTACTAATCTAATGGAAGGTGGTAATCTAGGTGAATACCTTAGACATGAAACTAATCGAGCCAAAGTTGGATTTTATGAGCTAATGTATATAGTGACACAGATTTGTACTGGAATGCTTTATTTAGAGGTATTTTAAATTGTTTTAAAACATATTTTTTTAATTCTATATTATTAATCTAAGGATAATTGCATCATACATCGAGATTTAGCTGCTAGAAATATTCTTGTAGGTGAAACATGGCAATCTATAAGAATATGTGATTTTGGAATGGCGTGTGATGCTACTACTATTAATACCTTGGAGTCAATTATTAAAAATTCATCTAGCTGTGCAATTACTGATATCCATTCAAATTTAAAGGAAAATGAAAATATTAATGTTACATCAAATAACAATCTACAAGGTGATAATAGTGATCACTCTATTTTTGCATTAAAATGGATGGCACCTGAAGCTGCTCTTTATAGAGAATTTTCATTGAAATCTGATGTATGGTCTTTTGGAATTTTATTGTTTGAAATTGTTACCTACGGTCAACAACCCTATTATTCTATGACTAATAAAGAAACTGTAGAACGTGTATCAAATGGATATAGGTTACCTCAGCCTACCTGCTGTCCTAATAGCATTTATAATGTAATGCTTAGTTGTTGGTCTCAAAATCCACTTTTAAGACCGAATTTTGAATGTCTTTTAAACTATTTCAATAAAGTATCTTTAATACTTAAATATTATTATACATATTAGCTTTTAAACAAACTTTTTATAACACATTTCAATGCTGTACATTCTATATATAATCATACATGTGTAATCATCCTAATTAGCAGCTACTACTTACTAAAAAGATTATATACTATCAGCTCTATAATAATTTTAAGCTTTATCTATAATGAAATGAATTAACATTTAAGATAAATAGGCATTATTATTATAAGTAACAACTCTAGCTTTGTATACACAACATACTTTCCTAGAGTATGACATATTTTCATAGGTAAACTTAAATTAACAAATCGACATTTTTACCATTAACTTGTGTATTTATGTGGTTTCTTTGTGATAATTTGTTGTTTTCTAAATAAATCTTATATTATTCTATTTAAAACTGTTTTAAAAATCCAATTTCTTATTTTTTTTTGTTTTGGAACCTAATATGTTAACAATAAATTAGTTTTTAGGTTTAGAGCATCATATCTGTATTAAATTTTCAAAAGATAAGAAATATTATAAAAATCTGTATAAAAAAATAAAATAGTAATGATATTTTCTAAATGACTAGGCTAACGATATCCAATTTACATGTGGTTTGATTATTTTATCTTAATCTATACGTATCAAATTTTTTTAGCATATTTCATATACATGATTTTCTTAAATCTTTTTCGTACCCTTCCCTTTTGACATGAAATATTTAGTTTTCTATTGTTTGTAAACGTAATTTGAACTTTTCTTATTCATCATTTTGGTTCAATAGCAATATTAAATGTGATATTAATTACAAAAGTTTTGAAGAAATAACTAGTGCAATGTAATGTATTATGAACACAAAGTACATGGGGTTTATATGAGAAATTCTATCACTGGACACAAAAGTCTTAATATTATTTGTATTTTAATCTATTACTAGTTGAAATTAATACTTTTTTATTAAAATAAAATATCATTGCTTAATATTTAAAAAATTAGAAAGGCCTATTAAAGCATGAGGTTTTCATATGTATATTCTAGGACATTCATGATGCTCTAACTCCTCCTTCGTTTACTCTCTCACACTCTAAAGTTATTATATCTTAAAATTTTTTTCAATTTATCCCAATTTTTACTTAAAATATAAAGTAGTTGAATTATTTTGTATCCAAAAAATACGCTATATAGTTATTAATTGTAAATGATATTGATATAAGAATTTATAATGGAAACGAATGGATTAAAATAAGCGGGATGATTGCAATTTTTAATAATTATGTAAAAAAGTGAAAATATTTGTATTATTCATAAAATTTTACGAGAATAGAAAAAATAAGAAGTATATATTGCTTTTAACCTTTTCGAGCATATAACACGGTTGTTTTATATTTGAACAGCAGTAATTTGTTCATTTGAATGCTCAAATAAGCTGAATATAGTATAATTTACTGATCACATGCCATAGAATGGTCTTTTATTATATAAATAACTTAAAATTTATCCACCGATACATTATATCAAATTTTTTAAAAAAAGATTATTATGTTTATTGTCATATAGAGTTATTAGAATGATATAAATGAAAGGTAGAATGGAATAATAACCATTATGATAACCTTAAAAACAATAAAGTTACATTTTAAAGAACTTGGGGTAAAATTCTAAGAAAATTTATATTAAAGTATGATAAATTTATTCTATTGAAATTAAAAATCCTCTTGCAGAGTTTCTATATGTTTTTAACCGAAAAATACCACTATCTAATATATATTTGAATTCATAGATTTTTTATATAACATTTTGAAATAAAAATGAAATGAATTCAAAGTATATGTCTTTTTTGAAAAGAATATTGTAGGATCTAGCTTGTCAGTCAATATTCATTCATCAATAATTAATGACGTAGGCGTAGGTTATTTATAAGAATATAGATTCTTTTTTTACCCATAATTCAAAATAAAAAATGTGTGTTTTAAACTAAAAGCTTAATCAGTTTTAATAAACTATACATGTAATTTAAGATAATCTTAAAAATTATTGCGCTATAAACATGATTATAAGTCTACAGTATATAAAATTTAGTTACACTCATTTTAGTTTATATTTTGTGTATTTTTTTAATAAATAATAGTAAGTTGAGTAAAAATTTAAAATATAATTATTTTTATTTATTAAATGTTAGATATTTTTTTGATATAATTAGGCTATTAAATAGCAAAAGGTGCTACTGTTTGGTATACTCAACTTCATCATATGTATTTTATTAAAATATTATAAAATGAGTATTTTAATGAATAAAAAAATTTATATAAAAAAGTAAATACATGCTCATTAAGAAATTATAGATATCATTATCATAAAAAATGCCTATAGTCAAATAATTTCTTCTTTTGTTACAAATTAGCGTAATAAATTTAAATTTTTTATATTTTAAAAATAAAATGTAACATTTTTTTTTTGAATATAGGATATATAATACTTAGATTCGAATATTAAGCGTTAAATATATATTTATGCGTTGATATATGCTATAAATGAACTATCAACTATATTTATTTCCACCCATAAATTAGCAGATCAATCTAATAAAAGAAGTTAGATGTCCTTCGAAAGGTCTAGCTATTATATAATGAAATCAATATCTATTATAGAACTATATTTAATTAGGTTAAAGTGACAGAAAAATAAAATCGACATAAATAAGGTTACTTAAAATATTAAATGAAAATAAAATACAGTACACATTACTATATATTAATAAAATTTGCATACAATAAGAAAAGTTAAATGGATAAATATCGAAAAATGATTGATCAATGTATCGAATAAAATTTTTATAATAACAAATCAAAATTTGTATGAAAACATACTAGATGAATTATTAATAGAGTAATCTTTTATATGAAAAAATTTTAAAAAAATATATTTTATCCATCATGCTTAATATATAAATCCTAATGAACATCAACTGCCCTGCATGATTTTTTGCTAGTATTATTATCAGATTTATATAAAATATTAATAATGATTATTTTAATTAAAAAAATACTTTTTTATACAATAAAAAATCATAAAATGTCGATATTATAGAAATTTATAAATTAATAACAATCATTTAATAATAAATTCATATAAAACGCTAGGATATTTATACCCACAAATGTAAGTCTATATTTTAATAAAATATATAAATTATGTAAAAAATATACATTATACAAGTTAGACCATTTCCATTAGTGAAATTTTAAAAGTGTATAAGACAAAACTAGTACATCATTGACAAATCTCTATATCGGACCCTACCGTTACTCTTCGCAAGGTGCGTGTCACACGAGTTACCGTCTGCGTTAACTGGTTGTTGTTTGATACCGATCGAGAATAGTGATAAAATGGTAACAAAGCTATTATAATTATAAAAAAATCTTAATTAACATTATTTTAGCCTAAACAAATTAATGAAATAAAAGAATTCCTTAAGAAAGCAAGAAATGTCAATGCCAAGCAGATTACTATTAAAGCTAACAAAAAAACTGATACCTACAAGTTCAAAATTAGACTATGTAGATATATGTACACATTTATTGTGAAAGATAAACATAGAGCTCTTCGTTTGAAACAATCATTACCGCCAGGTTTACAAATAAAAGAAATTGGTAAAAAATAACTAACTACAATAAAATTATCAATAACAATATATAGTGATATAGTTTAATTTATATATACATTAAAAAAATCAATTATTAATATTTATTTCGCGTGTTACATTATTGATTTTTCTTTTACGATGTAAGGATGATGGTTTTTTGTCAACTGGCTTTAGAAAGAATCTCTGACTATGATGATTATCTTTATTTTTTTGAACTTTTCTAATATTTTGTTTTAGTTTAATTTGTTTTTTTATAGTTTGAGCGTTCTCGATTGAGAATTCCACTAACAGTGTACCATAATTAGGAGGGATTGGTTTTGTGGTACTGGATTGATCCTTGTTTATAGGTATAGGAAATATAGATGTGCATAATTGGTTGGCAGATAGTTTAAGAGCTCGTAGTGCACATTCATGGGTATTAAATTCTATAAATCCATAACCTTTACTTTTACCTTTTTTTTCGTTACCAGAAGGTTTAAATCTAGCTAATCTAGTTTTCTTTAATTGGCATAACTTTCCTCCAAGCTTTTGGTATGTTCTACTAAGAAGTGATTCATCAACATAGTATGGTATATTTCTAACACAAATACGAGTTTTTGAAATAAAATAGTTTGTGTTTTTTAATTTTGCTTGTTTAGCTTTGAGAGCATCTGCGCGAATTTTTTTTTCATGATTGTTCAACATTGAACCATAAAAAATGGATTCATTATCATCCATATTCTCATCAATATCATTTCGATATGCTAAACCTAATGATACTAAATTGAGATTCCTTCTATTATTGTTCTGTTCTTCGTTATTGTCATTCAATTTTTTATTAGCTAATTGGTCACGAGTTAGTGCAGGTAAAAATTCCAAAATTTTTCCATCTAAAAAAGCATCTACACGAATAGATAATATATGAATAATTTTTATGTGTTTTAAAAAATACCTTCATTTATACAATCCTTGGTTACATTTATACACCTATTATAGCTATCCAATGATAAAAATCTAACAAATGCTGTTCCTTTTGGTTGATTGAATTGTTTATCTAAAACAAACCTACAAAATTCAGTTTCTCCAAATTTTTCTTCCATAAATCTCTTAAAATTATCAGGTTGTGTTATCCAAGATATATTTTTTACAAAAACTGTTCGCTGTATCAGTTCATTATTATCTACGTGGTTGTTGTTTCTAACTTTATCTTCATCAGGTTTAGTAGATATCTCCCACTGTAATAATTGTTCAGATGAATTTTTTTCTTGTATAGTACTGGTTTTCTCATTATCATCCGAAATTTTAGATATATCACCACTATTTTCACTTTCAATGCTTAACTCTCTTTCATTTATATCATCTTGTGGTTGTTTTTCATATAACTCTTTTTTAACAGCAATATCAACAATTATGGGTCGATTTTTTATTATTTTTTCATTTTGAGCTTGTATAGCTCTAATAGCATCATTTTCGCGACAATACTGCACAAAGCAACAACCTTTTCGAACCAATTTTCCATTACTGCCTATACGCGTGGGAAATTTAATTGACACTACTGGACCATAAAATTTAAATATATTGTATATTTCTTCTTCTTTAATAGAAAAAGGTAAGTTTCTTAAAATTATTTTTGAACGATCTAATTTTTTTTTTAATGGAATTCTTTGATTATAGTTTGTAGCTTTAGCAACCGACCATAATATCTGCTCATTATTATTATAAACATCCGTTAAACTTCTTTTCAAATCTTTATGTATAATATTATATGCATTTTCACATGATTTTTCATCCAAAAATAATATAATTGCAATGGGCCTATGAAATGAACGTATAGTACATTTCATATTTACTCCATTGACTATTCTTTTCACATAATCTGTTACCACTTTTTTTTTGGTATTTGCATGAAATCCATATATAAAAAGTGTTTTATTGTAGTTATTAACAGGGATTGAAGACATGAGCTGGTTTTCTTTCACCAAGTATTCCATAAGCGGATAAACTACATCTATATTAATTAATATTAGCTATTATCATGAAATAAAAATTATTACATTTCTTTCTTATTTTTTTCTTAGAATCATCAATATTTGCATTGCTACCTTGTTGAGCCTCCATTCATACCAACAAGTTATTGCAAGTTATGCGTGCGCAGCACTATGATGAGCAAGTAAGTAGTTTTGCTTGTTGGTTCATCGATAATTTTTCATTTCAAAGATGATTGATAATCCATTTATATGGTTTATTACAAGAGTCGATCAATAATAAAATATATATTTACCTAACAAACACTTGTAATGGTTAAATAATAAGTAATTAATTGTATGAAGCAATTTTTTTAAATGTAGTATTTATTCACTCTAAATATTACGTAGTGTAGTAATTTTTCACTTAACGAACATTAAAAATTAACTTTTAATTATTTTTAGTATTGTGTAAAAAAATTTAAAGTAATTTTTAATAATTATTGTAATAGGAACTTTTAATACCCAAATTTTTGATATAAGAGCTGACTTCTACTACCACTGTATTTAGATTTTTTTTTTATTTTTAAAAATCTGGCTATAAATATGTTTCTAGTTTTACTTTATTTCCGGATTATGATTAAATTGTTATCATTTGACCTTATAAATAACACAATTTATTTGTTGTCAAATAATTTTCCTATTATTTACTAAAAAAAAATTATAAAAAACTATAAAAATTATGTATCTTTAAATATATCGTGCACTATTAGTTTATAGTACAATATATCTAGCTGGAGAAATCTATATTTTAAAAGTAAATAAGAAAAAATTAGTAAATTCAGCTGATTTATTTACTATAATTTTTTAATATTGCTATAGTAACAATATAACTCTCTACAAAACGACCTATATATATATATAACTGTTTTTATAGTAAAATGAATTATAATAGTTATTATTATAGATGTATAGTCAAGTAAAATGTCAACAAACAAAAAAATGAAATAGGATATATGTTTAATAATAAATAATAATAATAATAATTATAGAAAGAAAACAGACAATTACAAAGTAGTAAATTACACAATACAATGTTAGCGACAAATAAATCAAATTAAATTTGTATCAACTATTGTTAAGGAGAGAAACTATTGATTTCTTCCCATATAAGTTGTTTAAGTCGTTCTTTCGGAAGGTTGTCAGATCCTTCCTCATAGGCGACATTAAATAATGCATTTGGCTATTATTGAATAGAGTAGAAATAGTTAATACATATAATAGAAAAATTACTTCATCATTTTCATCATGATAGTCTTCAAAATATGGATGCCGAAGAGCTTCACTAGCAGTGATTCTTTTAGAGGAATTAAATACAAGTAATTTTCCAATAAGATCTATGCAATCTGTGCTTGCTGACTCGACAACATCACAAATACTCTTTTTTGAAAATTGGGCCATAGTTTCAAGATACAATTTAGCCTATAGCAATAAAATAAATAATATAGAAATAGTTAGCTGGAAAAATTGGCAATACTTTCGCGTTTGTAATATCATTTCTGTCCTCTTTTGATGGACTTCCAGTGAATTGTAGTATTAGATTAAGTTGATCAAGATCTATAATGATCAATAATTATATCCAAATATTAATATACAGTTTGGTTTTTTTATAGCCAAAAATTTTAATAGCTTATACATAGTAGAACATAAATCAACTATGAAACATAAAAAGTGTTTGGCTTTTAAAATAATTTAGTGAAAAGAAATTTAAAATTGTCTAAAAAAATGAGATTTCAAAGTAAATGTAAGTTGAAATTGAAATTCTTGCATAGCTCCACAGCAAAGTTATATATATATATATTTAATAACAAGGAAATAAATAATTGAACTACATGTAAAATATTATGTTTTAAACAAAAAAATAATGCTATAAATTACCATGATTTTAAAATACTATTAATAGTGTAACAAAATGTAAAGTGACAAGCTGCTGCTCATAAAAATATAAAGTTATTGTGCTTAATACAAAAAATGAAATATACAGTGTTTTCCTGGAAAAAGTGGATAACCATTGCACATTTCTACTAAAATACAGCCAACACTCCATATATCAATTGCTATACTGTAATTTTTGGAATTAAGCATCACTTCTGGAGCACGATACCATCTAGTGGCAACATATTCAGTCATTAACTCATCGTTTTCATATTCTGCTTTCACTGTTCTAGCTAATCCAAAATCACATATCTAAAATTATAATCATTCTATGCATTAACATAAAAATATAGTTTTATATATAAATAATCATGAAAAAATATACTAAATTAAAATGATGAATTATTTACTCTTAAATCACAATTTGAATTAATTAAAAGATTGCTCGGTTTTAAATCTCTGTGTACGATGTTTGCCGAATGTATATATTTGAGTCCTCTAAATATTTGATAGACAAAGTAACAAATATGATCATTGCTAAGTTTTTGAGAACTAAGTAATTTTTGCATATCAGTTTCCATTAAAATTTGAACGATATATATGTGCTCCATTTTTTCAAAGTTATTATCAGTGAAAATGTTGTACATACAAATGACCTTAATGTAAGGATATAAACTGGATAATTATATATATTATATATATGTGTGATATAGCAATAAACTATCATAGGAATAATACATTTTCATGATCAAACTTTTTCAGTAGTTTTATTTCACGATAAGTTCTTTGACAAATGGTTTGATGCTCAAATGGTGTCATTCTTTTTATAGCTACTTTTATACTAGATTCATTATCATATGCAGAGCTATAAAAAAAGAATTCAAAATTAAAAAAAAATTATAAAGACTTACCAGACCATTCCGTATGCTCCTTCTCCAAGAAAAGTTAGATTAGAATAGCGAGGTCCAACAATGAATTGTGATCCACGTATTATATCAATTGTTTTTCCATCTTTTTGTAGTACATAGGAATCCATTTTATTAATGATTAAATGGTTATATTTTTTATTCACTACTTCTATCCCAAATAGTAACTCTTGAGTAATTTTATTTTAAAAAATACCTATTTATATTGCAGTAAAATTCCTTTAAGGGTTATACGTAACCTGAGAGACGTTTTATGAAGTAATTGTGATTTAATACCCACCAAAATAGGGTTACCACCACCTACACCAATAGCTAGTAAGACTAACGAATCAAAGGGTAGTAATCGTCTCCTCGGAATGACGATTAAAACATCATTAATAAATATCATTCGTGAATGCCATATTATGTCTTAAATTTAAGTAGGCTATATCTATTGTTAGAAAAGCTTATCTACAAGAAATTTTGTACACATTTTGTACTATTAGTAGATTAGTGTTAGTCTTAAATAATTGTTTACATTTTTTTTATGAATTAAAATTATAGCTAATTATAAAATTTTAACTATTATTACTTAAAAATTATAGTATTATATGAAAGAAAACTTGTATCAAACATTAGAACAACACTTTTATATACTTTCAGTCGTTACGAAGTTTGACGATCCATATTGATAAACATTAACCCGTTAATTCCTATGGAAGCCTATTAATCAAAATAAAAGTAAATAATATCTCTAAGAGATTGGGACATTAAATTTCAATAATAACTATTAATTGAAATTATAGTTACCGCTAGTAGTCTTTAACAAATTTTTTTCACCACAAATATCTGTGACGACCATATTATCCTATAGCCATTTTCTTATGACATTCACCATAATTTTTTTAAAAGTAATTAATTGACTTGATATTTAAATTTTAACATTAATGCATCAACTTTAAATTGCTGTTAACACTTATAAAATTTGTTATTGTAACATGTATGTACTAATTCCTTTGTTAATATTGATAATTGATAACACTTAATATAAAAAATATATAATAGAAATAAAAATCTAAAGGTAAAATAAATGACTAATAGGTTAGAATTTTTTTTTTTTGAAAAAAGCATAATATTGTGTCTTAATAGATTTATTTGATATCGATATTTATGTGATTAAAAAATGGTAGACCGGCAACTAAAAATTTCTATTAATTATTATCAATAGGCATAATAAGGGCGTATAAAGCCATTTTTTTATTATTTTATCAACATAAACTAGCAATTAGCTCAAACATTTTTTGATATTGTTTATTGTGGGGTAAATGATTTAAATAGTAGTATCATAGTGATGGTTATAGCTTATAGGTTTACTATTAGGTGTATAAATCCGCCACACTCATATACAGTCTTATTATAAATATAATTACTAATCAATAGTTAAAAATTTGTTAGTATTTTCAAAGTTATTACTACCTACAGATAATAATACACTTCAATTAGGCTAATGGCGCCAATCGAATGATAAGCCATTACTAGAGAAATAACTCTTGTAATTTCAAACGTCTGCTTCCGTTTAAATAATTAAATATATTTTTGATTAAAATAAAATGATTTTAATTTTGAAAAAAGTTTATTATGAATAAAATATTGTAGTTTGTATAGATAACTGTCTATTGAAATGTTTTTATCGACTATTCCATTATGAAAAAGTGGTTTCTATAATTTTAACATTCTTCAATGTTCAATGTATACTTAAAAAATTAGTGGTCGATAGAAAATGTCTAAAAGCTGATTACTTTAGAATTTAAGACCTAATTGTAAGAGTAAACTTTGATTTAATATAGTCAGTTTTTATTAGCACTTACTTTTGATTATTTTGCATATTAAATCGAATTAAACAGTAAATTAATAGCTAAATGGATTTTTTAAAAGTTGAAAAATTTGATTTATACCATCGATAATTATATTTAACATATATCAAAGCATCTATTTCAATAATTAGGCTATTTTGCTTTTATGTGTCATGGATTGGATTTTTGATAAAAAGCATAAACATCTTAAAGATTGATATTTAAGCATTTAATATTAAGTATGAGTATTCTGTTCTTTACTTTTTAAACATTTAAAAAAATGATTAAATATAATATTTTTAAACAGAATTTAGGTATGGTTATATAGACATTCCTATTTCTTCACTTAATTGTATTTCCAGCTGACACTGGGCTTGTTTTATGTAAATTTTAAAGGAGAAAAAAAACTTTGTATAAATATTACTATCTATTAATAAAAAAAATTTTCTAGTACTTCTACCATATTAAAACGAACAATTTAATATTGTTGTTAAGCCTCCATTAATATCATACATATTAATCTCACTCGAGAATGCTCTTTTTAGTGAAAGAGTACAATAATATTCTTAGATACTAGATATTCCACTAATTATTTTCTAATTAATAAAATTCTTTCAATACTTTATTCATTATGTAATATGAGGATTTTTTTATCAATTTGACAATTTCTTATCGATAATATAAAATAAAGAAGGAATAAACGTAAAAAACTATGATGAATTCTTATATCTTTATACTTTTGATGTAATTTTGGTCAATATGTTACATCGAGTCAAACATTTTTTATGTCCAAATATTTTATCTCAATTAGCAGCTATCACAAATGTACTTTTCTTTGATATGCTGATTAAGGTAGCACCACAAACATTTTAAATACTTACTTATGGGGCAAAGATTTTGATATTTACACAATTCCATCTGTATTTTCAAATATATTTGTAACCAATAATTTTATTGATTAAAATACATTTCATATTTCTTTAATAATGTGGGATGACTTTAAAATTCTTCCCGTATCAATTGTAAATGAAAGTGATTGATCTTTTAATATAGCAAGATTTTTTAAAATAACTTTACTAAAAAAGAGGTTATTCGATGTCATTTAAGAACTTAGTTAACAACATTCACTATCAACTCTATAAATACATTAACATCTTTTATCATAGACAGTTTCCAATACATATTATCACAATAATAACTCAAACATACTCATAAACGGTAGAAAAAGATGCAATATATATAAATAAAATACACTATTAATACCTGAACAGCATTTCACAAGTAACATAACTCCACTGCCAACCTAACTGTTAAACACACATTACGCATCTTGTAGGAGCAATTGTGCAATATTTTTATAAAATTTTTTATAATGGTTGACTTAAAATTTAAAAATATTTGTATTAGTTATTTTACAGTAATTTTATCACCTATAGAAAGGTTCTAAAAGATTCTAAAATGAGATTAGTTTATAAATTTAGAAAATGACAAAACGCATGCGCATCACGTAAGAATGGTGGTTCAAAACTGTTCAAAAAAATTGATACATCTCAATAGTTGTAATTCATGATTTATATGACAAAGTAAGTAGTATATAAACTTACTATGAATTAGATTCTTGTTTCTTAAAATTCAAAAGAAACCTACACTATGAAAAAAATCAGAGTTATAGTACTAGCAAACTTATTTCTTAATAAAAAACTATTTTTAAATTTATCATAGAGCATATAAGAAAATTTGAAACATTTGAGCCTGCTTCATGGAATGAAATAGCAGATTCTATTAAAAAAAATATGTTCTTGGTTGATATATTTAATGGTAGTTAATCTTAACAGTTTAGTTGTCCTATTAAATAATTTCTTTATAGGAATTTTGCTATGTCTTGCCAAATGTGTACAAGAACCACTCACATATAATTATCCATATGAAAAGGGTCGTATTGGTCCAAGATTTCGTGGAGAACATGCTCTTAGACGCTATCCAAGTGGCGAAGAACGTTGTATCGCTTGTAAATTGTGTGAAGCTGTTTGCCCTGCACAAGTATTTATAACCTTTTTATGATTTTTTTTTAAACATAAAATTATCAATTAGGCTATTACAATCGAGACTGAAGCTAGAAGTGATGGAAGTCGTCGAACTACACGCTATGATATCGATATGACAAAATGTATATACTGCGGATTGTGTCAGGAAGCATGCCCAGTTGATGCAATTGTTGAGGTACTACTAATTAGTAGGCTAATTTTAAACATTATTTTTTTTTGTTATGAATGTTACATAGGGACCTAATTTTGAGTATGCTACTGAAACTCACGAAGAGTTAATATATAATAAAGAAAAACTACTAGATAATGGAGATAAATGGGAACATGTAATAGCTGCAAATATCAAACAAGACTATATGTTTCGTTAAAAGTAAACATAAAAATATGCAAAAATTAGATAAAAAATATTCTGTTTTTACTTGAATTCAATAATTTATGTTTTTACACTAAAATGATTAACTATTCATCTAGTTTAAACTTTTTCATAAGATCTATTGTAAAAAAATTATTGTTACTTCATAACATTATTGCCTATAAAAATACCATGCGAAAATAACTGATTGAAAGATAGATAGGCCATTTCTGATTGAAATTTCCTTCTTTAAAGTAGGTTTAGTTGTTAAATACATGAAAAATAACACAAAAAAACTTGTTGGGACTAATTAATTTGCATTTTTTGTTACAGGTAGTAGCTGTAGTGGTAATAGTAGAGGTGGATGTGTTGTTTTGTCCACTATTGTAATCAAAAACAATTCCATCTACAAGATAAATGGGACAGTTGCTTAAATTTTTTAATTTTCTAATTAAAAATTTTGACTTTAACTTGCTATTTATATGTTCAGATGATAGTGAGTAATTTCTAGTATGAATTTAAATGGTGTTTACTACATGTAACATACAATTCAATATATTCTGATAGTTTCTCAGCTAAAACATCTCTGATACTATCATTATCACTATATATATATAATCTTCAAAATGTAATAATGTATGAATTTACTCGTGATCATTTTCAATATTGACATTTGGTGCCATTAACCTCAATCAATCCCATTCTCTAATTGGCATATGCGCACGCTAGCTTATCATAAACAGTACAGATAGTTTTGTTTAAAATGGTAATTTTAGCAAGATTTCATAATTCAATCAAATGTATAATTTTTTTTAAGTTTGATAAAATGAAAATAGTTTACTGATTGAATAAATGCGCAATGAGAGTAAAAATTTTAAGAAAATGATTTATATTTTAGTTAATTATTTGATAGAAAAATTATTATGGAGATTATATTTTTATTTCAAACAAAAGGTAAAAATCGTAAGTGCAATATTTGGCACGCTAAAGAAATTAAAGTAATTACGGCGCGAGCACACTTTATTTCTAATTGATTATCACTGAATGGAGAATCATTGCCAGGATGTTGAAAAGTTACTGATAGAAACATGTAACACATAAACGTATTTATATCCTTAGATAAATAAATAAAATAGGTCGTAATATCCCAAACATCTTCAGACCAGATTATAATGATCAGTTATTTGATAGTGATGAATTAAACAGTTATGCCATAAAAACATATGGCACTGAAACGCTTACAATAAACCAAGCAACTGTTATTTTAAATCATTTACAAAGTGAAAAAAAAATTTATGAAAAAAAAGATGAAATGTAAAATATTATTATATGATATATGAAGATTTAACTTTATAAATGTTATTTCTAGGGTGGTTGATACTGGAGAAAAATACTCAAGTGAATTTGTTGGTAATTATATACAATTATAAAATTGTATTATATGTTGACATTTGATAGAAATAGATAACATTCTCGATGAGATAGTTCACTGTCCAACACAGTATTGTATATACTTATAAGTGATTATTATAAAAAAAAGTATAGTTATTTTATAAATAGGTCAAATTTACCAAAATTTAGTTCAATTATCATATAAAATCAATAGATTAACAAAAAATATGGATAAATATGAGGTATTTGACATTATATGTAAGTTGGTTTTGAGTATAATTTTTTTAGATATTTATGACTAAGATTTTATCCAAGCTTATAGCATTTAATCATGATTGGAATGATTATCCACTTCTATTTGAATATTATGATAAGCTTTATAATAGTGTACAATCGGATCCAACCCCTAATACAATTATTTGGTATTTTTTGACAAAGGTACAACTTATTACTATGATACATCTTTATTATGATAAAAAAATTATGGGGAACATTGTGAATGTAGCACATATTATGTGTTTAGCTTGTCATATTGTGCAATCAATAATATTTTGGTTACGCCAAGGTGTGAGCAACAATTCTATCTGCCTTAATTTTGAAAACGATATGACATTTGAAGAAGTTTTATATGATAAATACAGAAAATTGTTGAACATATTGATATCCTACTGTAATACTTGTTATTTATCAGAAAATGTTATTTGCAAATATGTTACTATGTGTAAAAGAGTAATACTATATGAATTTAATTTAGAATCAAAAAATTTGTGGCCTGTTGATATGCTTTTACATTTAATCAAAAAGTACCCTCAACATTTAGATTTTATTTGGCAAGAAATAATAGATATTCTAAATAGTGGGGATTTTCCTCATAAGGTTTGCGTGCAGCTACCTTATGAATTTATGTCGTGCAATAAAAATATAAAATTTCATGATTATTTTATTTTTATGACGATGCAAGCTTCCATTTTTTTTATTTGTGGGAAAAATGAATCGATAGATTTTAATGAATCTACGTTGATCAAAATTAATAATCTTGTTGATAGAATTTTAGTGGATTATTTTATTCAAAGATTAAATTTTGACTTGCTTGAACAAAATAATATAAATAAAACTCCAACCAAAACTTATGTTAAGCCAAAAAAACAACGTTCCTTAAGCAATAGTCCTTATATTAGAAAGCAGCCAAAATCTTTTATATTTGGTACTCCACCAAATAAAATATCAGATCGACAATCTAAAAATTTATTTTTTAAAAATGGAAAAGCTGAAACATTAAACTCATCATTCTCTGATTTGTTATTTGGAAGTGCAGATGATGAAACTGAATGTTGTACTGACAATTTACTTACAAGCTTTGTAGATACATTATTATTTCTATCTGAATACCCACAATTTCCATCGTGTTATCTATTTTTATATTTTATAGCAAGATTATTAATTGAAAAAATTAGGAATGATAATTTAAATGCACATATATTGAAGAGCTTACTAGCAACATGCAACTCAATATTTTTTGCTATGAACCAAAAAAATAGTACCGTTTCGAGTAGTATTTTGGGTCATTATATTAAAACATCAGCTTCAGATGGTAATAAACTGTCAGATCACATTGATGAAACATCTAATCCAACTCATCATATAATTCTTATTATGCTAGATTATTTGCACAAAAGTTTTTACATAAACAGCAACAAATATGGAGCAATTGATAAAGTTAATAATAAATATTTGGTTAATTCAATATGGAATTGTGTGGTTGACTCTTATTTATTGCATGTTTACTTTGATGATATGCGTAACCCATACTCTTTCGAAAATTTTCAGTCATATTCATTAAATGATAACAAATTTTTTAATTTTTTACACAATTGTGTTAAAGATGATCCAACTGTGCTATCTACGTAACCATCATTTCTATTGTGTTAACTTTCAGTTACTGCGTTATAAATTTTCTGTAGTGTAGTTTTATCAATAATTATATAATTAAAAAAAATTTTTTAATTGACTACTTTAAATAAATTTATATTCCTTTGAAATAATTTTTATAGAAATTTAAAAATATAATATCTATTAGAAAAGTAACTGCATATTAATTAAGCATTTTTCGATATGAAATTATCTTAAGACTTGTTTGATTTTATTTAGTGTTGTCAATCCTAATTTTTTGACCAAAGAAAACATTCATACACTTGTTCGTCATCTCAACAATATTATGTTGTCTTGTATGCAATCTGAAGCATTTATGAAGAATGTAAGTGTAGCTTTATCATTTATATATACATATGTGAAAGATTTAAATGTTTAGAACAAAATATCTAAATTTATAGTATATTTTAAATTTTGAATAACTAACATTTAAGATAAATATATTTAATAGTATGTTAAGCAGTAATTGCTTATGTATAGTATAAATAAAGAAAAAATAATATTATTTGATCATTTTTTTTTATTTTATTAAGTGTTATATATAGATTTTTTAAGCGTATTTTTAATTAATTAAAAAATTCTGATTTATGTTTGTTTTATTGAATTTAGCTTATTGATTTACTAAAACAAAAAAATCCAATTATTCGGTCAAAACTTCTTGGTATTCTAGATCAAAAAAATCTGTTTCATTCAAAATTTATTGAAAATGTAACTTAATCGTTTTTAATTATAAGAATATAAGAATTTATAATATAGGAAGCATTTTTTCCATTAATTGAAGCACGAGTATATGACACATGCTGGATGGTAAGACTTCAAGCAATTCAATTGGTTGGCAATATATGTATTGTACAGAAATGTGAAAAATTACTAAATTTAATTTTACATCGAGCTAGCGATGTCCAAGTTAAAGTCCGTGTTAAAGCAATTAGTATATTGAAACAAATCTTGCTCTTGAAATTATTTCCACACTTGAACATTCCAATTTTTTGTAATTTATTACAGAGATTAAAAGATGAATCAATTGTTAAAGTAATTAATCAAGAATATATAAATTTTGATATAATCAACCCATATTTAGATATCTGTAGTAAAAATATTAGAAAAGTTACTCGAACCGGTAAATCATACATTGATTCTTGAATTGCTTGATGGGTTTGTTCAAAGAAACTATGAAACTTGTTTTAATCATCGAACAATTAGTTTTACATTGCAGGCCATTTTTAAAAGTATAATGATTGAATCTATTCAAAAAAATACTGGTTTAAAAAAGGAAAAAAACGGAGAAATCAATCTTTATACTCATATGTCATTAAATCTCTTAAATTTTCTACAATTTGTATTGATTTCTATTTTAAACAAAATGGAAAGTAGCTATGATGACATACCAACTTATTCATTAATAGCTTATTCAGTAACCACCACACTTTGCAATCATGCTTTATTCACATCAGAACAAAGTCATTTGAAAATTATATTTGCTATAATAGAATCAACTATAAAGAAATATATTACTGATTATAAAACGTTAATAGAACCATTTCAAAATATGACAACTGAAGAAGACACTAAATATATGAATTCATTGGATGATCATGTCTCAAGTCATGATCAACTTGATTTGAATCAAAAATCACCGTTAACGTGTAGCATTTATATATTTTTAGACTTGTTGTGCATTTTTATTGAAAAATATAGAACAAAATTATCCACGGCTAACATTTCACGTATCGAACATATTATTCAAGTATTGATCACCGATGATTCATCAGTATTTTCATTGGACACTACTATTAGTAACAAGTGGATACGAGTGTACTCTATCGTTTTCTACAAAAATTACTCGAAAAAAATTATTCCAGATAGTGATATTCATTGTTTCAAAAAATTAACCAAACAAATCCTCCAGTTTATTCCAAAGTTTATAATAGATTACTTCCAGTATCATTATAAAACGATTTTATCCCAAATGGAAAATCCATATAAAAGAGTGCCCATTAAAAACTCATTACTGGTTATAGCATATTTAGTTAGATATTTTCAATTGGATAATGTTTCAGTAATTTTAGATAAAATAGAAACTAATTCTAAATATTCTTTTACATCTATATTGGATCATATTGTTTCGATTTACGAGATACTGTACAGAAATCCAATTATAGAAGATAGTCTAAAGATTACTGTTGTTATGTGTATATGCTATATTTTTGAACGTTGGTCTCATTTTCTTGTAAAAAATTCAAAAATAACATCCATTTTTGAAGAGATTATTAAGGATAATTCTTCATCCAATGTTTTAGCATTTATTTTAAGAGCTCTTATTACTTCATTAAAAGCATTACCTCAAAAGGATTTTCAACCGTTGTTCAAAAAATATAATAGTTACATTATTGATAATACTTTATGCAATAAAAATATTCAAGTAAGATATTACGCAGTACAATTATTAGCTACTGCTTATAAGCATGATTTGATACCTATATCTGTCTCTATTCAAGTGTTTGCTGCTGTTAGTATTGCTGATCCCAAGATTAAGACAGCCTATGAATATTTAAAAGAATTGTACAAAATGGATTCTATATTTATGTCTTTTATAAAGTTGGCTATTGAAAAAGCTTTTAAATTGTGGTCATGTATCAATCCACTAGAATCATTACCTACTAGAATTATCTATCCAAGAACCAATGTTATTAATGATACCACATATATTTCTTTATTTCAACCCATAATTGATATTATTAACAATAATATGGTATACAACAGTAACTTTAGTACTAAAACTGTTGCTGCTAACAACAATAGGGAAGTATTTTATAAAGTTTTACTTTCTATCTATGAATCTACTGATATTCTTTCAATGAAGTTGTTTATTATTGAAAATTTACACACTATCAATAACTACACAGAAAAAGAATTAAAAGCAATATTTCGATTTTTTGATATATTGACAAATACTGCCAAATCTAATGTGGATAGAGTAATCTCACTAAATACCCAACTGTTTTTTTATAGGAGAATGAATGGTGTGATCAATCCTGAATATACACTAAGAAAAAGTTCCATTTATGATTCAACAATCACAATTCCCACCGATAGGAAATTAAGAAAAGAAATTAATGACTTGGAAATAACTTGTTCAGAGCTATTTGATGTTGATTTCTAACATCTTTCTTTATAGAATTTATAAACTATTACAATAATATAATGAAAATTTTTATAATTCATATAACTTTTTTGATATGTTTGGTATTGATTAAATTATATAAAATGAAAAATATGGTTATAAATGATATCTTTTGACTATAGAACTTCACTTTTATATGATTTAGTGCATTACTATCAAAATTTGTTACTCAGATGATGTGGTTTATTTGATCAAGTATTTTTTTAAAATTTCTATAATTATCAATTCCAGGATTTATTATTGTAATCTTTATAAGTTTCATGTACTCTTTTAACTTTTTATAATTTTTTTATTGACAGATAATTTATTATAGTGAATGCATTTATTGAAATCTAGCAGCATAGGATGAAATTTATTTTACTTAATGTATCTGCCTTTATTTTTAAATTAACTTTTAGTTTTTAAATTGTTTTAGGATTATAGTAAGCATGAATTATCTAAATATTATATTCTTTTATAAGTATTTATCGTCACGTGACATTTTTGGAAATGCATAATCTTTATCAAATAAAAATTTTATTATATACTATTTCTTCTGTAAATATAATTTTAAAATTTCATGTAAACTAGCATTTTTTATTTGAAAAAGCAATCTTCTAGCACATAACAATCGTAATATTGGTTATAAATTTTATTTAATTTATTTTAATGAAGTATATCTATTGTATAGAGTAAATATTTTATATTTAACTGTTTTTAAAAGAATAAAGGCACTCCATTACTTTAGAATTTTTGATTTAGTGTTGCTATTTTATGTCATAGTTTATTAACTCATTTTTTTTAATGCTTCTATAATAATACATTTATATTATTTACATGGGTATATTTTTATAGGGTGATTTTGTTATCTATTACCTTTTTGCATTCTTGATGTATCGATTTTAAATTACGATATTGATAAAATACATTAAATATATGATAACAAAAGTTGTGTTCAACTACTATAGTAGATCATTTTTATTTATTTATATAAAACACTTTGATGAGATAGTATATCTAATCATGCAATTAGAACCTATTAAAATAAGTGATTTTTCTTATTTTTTATCATTAGAATTGTTAAATAATATTGTATAATAATACTATTGAATTTATATAAATAATTTTTAATGTTTTATTTATTGTTATCTTTAATAAAAATAATTTTTTTTTTAAGAGGATTATTTATTGTAATAATGATTGCTTTTAGTGAAATTATGGATTTAAATTGGCAGATTAACAAGTTATACGTATAATTTTATTAATTAACAATAAAAATCTATAAATTTTTCATTATGATATGAAATTATAAAATATGGATAAGAATGCTTGATAGAGCTATACTATATATAATAATTGAACTTATTAAAGGTTATACTAATGTATAATATGATATAAAGGATGGTTTAATGATATTAAATTTTGATATGTACTAATGGATGGCAAAGTTACTATATAATTATTGAATATTGCATATCTTATGATCATTTATGATTTTTACTTATAACTAGATTAGTTATAAATTATAACATGAACATTATTTTATATAAAAAATTATTAAAACTATAATAAAATTTAATTATTTATATAAGGTTATTATTGTTATAATTAAAATTATAAGTAGATCATATTTTATAACTAATACTTACATTCTTAATTGTTTTATGTTTTATATATATCTATACATTATTAAAATTAATAAATTGGATGTAAATTTAGATTATAATTTCAATTATATTTTTAGTTTATATGACAATACTATTTTTATAATATTATTTAATATTTTCTTGATAATTGGTTAATTGATATTATGATTAAATTTATCATAATAAGATTATATTTTGGAGAAAATTATTATTTTTTTAGTATGTTTATAGGTTTTGTGTTGTATACATCATGGAGCCTATATTTTGGTAAATTTTTTAAAAACAATATTATTTATTTTAATTATAATAGGCTACATTTATATGAATTCTGAAATGTATCGTTGTCTAAGATGTATCAAGTCCAAAAAAACTTGGTGTACTTACGATGTAACCTTTTAATAAATATACAGATATTTATTAAATAAATAAATAATCTAGCTATTACATAGTATGGAACCACGCTGTATTGATAATTCATATAAAAATTGTTCGCATAAAATTCAAAATGGTCATTCATATTTTAAAGTATACTATTTACCATAATAAATACGTATATCAGATAAATGATAATATTAGGGAAATTTTCAAAATGAAAATGACTACTTAATGATAAATCCTTTTCCAGTATTATTTGAAGATATGGGAACTGGTATTGTTTTATCGTTTCCTTAGTTTGCTGTTATTACATTATAATGGTAGAAGCCACCAATAATGGCTCAACTTTGACATCAATAACTGTTAAAAAGACTCCAAATTATGAGGCATACATTATAATTGGAATAGAATATATCGATTCTAATATATTTCCATCAATTATAAAAAATATTTCAAAATTTTGTAATTATACTCATAGAAATTTAACAATGTTTATTCTATGTATTAAGTTAAATATTATTATATATATTTATAATAAAATGTTTAATTAATTTATTATTATTAATAATGTTATTTTTAAGACTTGAAATAAGTAGTAGATATTTTCAGATATTTGCTTAAATGTAAAAAAATAATTAAAAATCGGTTATTTTCATTTTATTAGCTTATTTTAATTAATATTGTGTATAAATAAAAATTTATTATTATCTTTGTGTGAATTACTTTTAAGCATAATTGGATTTTAGCACAATGGATTTCGCAAGATAATCAAGGTAAAGTTGGTGTTGGTATACTTTATCGTCTTTTAAATTCATACAAAATCACGTATTATTTTATTAATACATAAATTATTTAAGAAAATTTAAATTATCTATTAATTGACTATGTAATATATTATATCGATAGATTTTTTGTTAAATTAAAACTTTTTCTTTTTGAATGCACCAATTATAGATTATGACTTTTAATAAAGATATTATTAATTTTAATAATGTTTATAACTAGATATTTTAGTTCTATAAATTAAATCTAGTTATATAAAGTTCTAATTTTTTAATCATTCATACTCCCTAAAATTAATGTATTTTTTTTGAGCATATTAACATTTTTTTATTCCTATTATTATTAAATATATTATTTTTTTGTATATAATTATAAATAATCAATTTTAATATAAATGTATAGATTATATTTTTTATTGATTTCATATAGGAATTCTATTAATTTTGAACATCTGGTTTCATTAACTAGTGATTATAACCTTATTGTATTTCGTTTTTATTTTAATTTTATTATTAATTATATTGGTCCGTCAATAAGGAAAATATAACTCAGAATTTTAAAGTTGAAACACTTGACATCACATATAGTAATTATAATGGCGCTTTTGAAGCTGTAATACAGGCATTGGTGTGTAGAAAAGAGGTAATTATAGTGAATATGATAGCAATTAATTTTTCTTATAGATTGGATGGTCAGAAAGTAACAATACCTACCGATCCATATATTTACTAACAGATTTACTTCCAAACACAAGATATAGCCAATTTGTATAATATTTTGTTCATTAGATTGTTAACATTCTTTAATTAGTTTCCCGGAATGCTTAAAAATTTAAAGTTTAAATGTTTATTAAAAAATAATAAACTTGATTATAGCAATGTATAATTTAAAATTATACACAAAAGCATCATCATTTTATATCAATTTAGAATTATCTAGATAAATCAACCTTTAAAATGCAGCTTCTAAAAAATTCAGCTTTCTTATGTGTTATAACTTTAAAAAATATAGTAGAAACTTTTTATAAAGTAAAAATAACAATTTTTAATTACCTGCTATGAATTATATGCTAGTCAATCAAATTGCCAGCTAATGCAAATGTTTTAAGGGAACGGATTAAACATAGTGAAAACACTTATTTTAGAATATTTAAAAGTGTAAAAAAAGTACTTAATCCCACATATTTTATTTCTTTATATATTTATATAGCATATAGAAAATAGATTTACATATATAGATCCATTTGAAGATGAATATTTCAACATAAAATCGACATTTATTTCTGGGTAGCCTTGTGATTCAAATAGTGAAATAGATGTGTTCAACTTTTATTTATAGAAATAAAATTTTAAATTGTAACTATACTAACTGCAAACATACACTTTCAGTGAATACAATTTTTAAAAAATGCCTACCATCTTCCATAAATAAATCGTAACTATTTACCTACTAGTCTGATAGTTTCTGTTCATTTTAATATTTTTCTCTAGTTATACAATCAATCTTGTTGGCTATTCTTTAATCGATGTAAATGTCAACACAAGAAACTGTCATTGTAAATGTGAATCATCAAATCATCCACATTATGTAAAATTGGCATTATTTATTGCATTAATTTAACTTGTCTAGTATGCTAACACCTTTTTATGCTCTTACCATGGTAATCTAGTGTGTGGCAACTGTAGATGCCACCAAAAATAGTACCTTTTAAATCATTTATTTATTTTATAAATTATAAACTAGCTATGGGAAAAATTGTTCACTTATAAATATTAATGGAAATCATATAGACAGGGTTAGTTCTAGCAATTCTTATAATACTTTAATTGATTGCAAAAATGCTCATCTTAAAGTATGTACCGATGTGCCTATAAGTTTTAGAAAATTATGTGAAATTTTTTTTTGTGGCTCTTTTCAAAACAAAAGTAAATATAAAAATAACTGTAATAACCAACATAACATCAAAAATCGAGTAATTAGTAGCAAGTTTTTAAAAGTTATTGATTATGCATTTTTTTTTTGGTATAGAAATGCCAAATTAATAATTTTCATTGTACGTATGGTTATTCGGGATTATTATGTAAACAGACTGTACATACTTTTATGGTATTATTTATTGGTTATTATATTTTTTAGATTAAACAACAGTTTTGTGATATAATTGATATTTGTATTGAAAAATATCAGAAAATCAAAAAAAATTATACAATTAATTTTTCTATTGACAAATTTTGTAATTTACTCTATATTTATGATGAAAATCATCATAGAAATAATGATGATACATTTTATACCTGTATATCATATGCTACATCCTCATATCGTTCATTTCTTATTTCTAACAATGGAACTCATTACAATGTTTTTCTAGAGAAAAATTATGAAAAAAGTATTAATTTATTTTATACACATATATTTTTAAACTATTCAATACAGATTACTTTCGTTTCCATTCAAAATTACTACCCTACAAATGGTTATTAGTTGCATTGTCTATTGTTTTACTTTTGTTTATACTTTGGTTTTTAATTAAAAAATTAATTGAAAGTCGTCAAATAAATGATAAAGATATTCTTAATGGAAAAATTCCTTTATCATTATAAACAGAATTTTATATCATGTTGAAAATGGCTTATTTTTATAATCATTTGTGATAATTTAAAAACATATTACAAATCATAATTACTATATCATAGGCTTTTATTTTTATAACAAAATTAGTAAATATATTAAGATTTATTTAAAAAATCTTTTATCGTTTAAATTATTAATATTACTATTCACTAACCTAACTATATATTGAGCTATTAAAACTCTAGCCTTAAAGTATTATGGAATAATTTAAGGTATAAATATTTATTTTAAAAATGGACACTATATCGAACCAAATTTTCTATTTCTATTGTGAATATCAATCGTAAAACAATTGTTGAGTATTAATTTGATTTCTTGTACAAATCAATATCTCAGACATAAATTAAGTAAATCAATTGTTGTAGAGGCTATTGTTAGATCAAACACACCTTCTTATTATCTTAGAACATTTATGAGGTTTTCTATGTAAACAAATAAATTACTCCAATTTATAGCCATAAATTGGATCTTTAAATACACTATCTACTAAATGAAATGTATAAATACTATAAAGGTCAAGTGTAAAGAAAGAGTCCCATTAGTTGTATGTTTGCTAATATTCAATTAACATAAATTATTTTTTAAATTTTGATATTGCACTATATATGTACACCATACATATGAGAATAATGTCAAAAAATGAAAACGAAGCAATGAATGAGATACATATTAAATACACAAAAATGTTTCATTTTAGCAGCAATACTTAAAATTCATGAGAGTAACAGTAAACTTATATTGTTTAATGGAATCACATATTGGTAATGTTGGAAATAAATACAAAATAAAGTAGAACGATATATGTATATATTAATTGAAGAGAATGATCAACGTCAAAGAAAACTATTAATATCCTAACAATATTGGAAACAAATTAACAACAATCATTGAACAGATTGAGCATTGGGAATAGGTTCAGCAACGTTAGGAACTTCAGATACTTCGGTACGTTTTAAATCATCATCACACTGAATTATTTCCCCTTTAAGGTTAGTTGAAAATGGTAAATCATGTGGTAATATTTCCTCTTCCTTAGGTTGTAAGACAAACACATGATCTGGTAACATGGTTGAAACAGTTGTTGGTGCGACACTGGGATCTTGTGATTTGTTGATTGTCACACGAACACCTAAAATACCTTGTCTGGTGTACACATGACGAACAGCTTGTTCAACATGTTCTGATGCAGCTTGGCCAGCGTGGATCATAACTCCATCAACAAATTTCATAGCTTTAGCACGTTGACCTCTTACTTTACCTGATATAACAACTTCACATCCTCGGGCACCAGCATCCATAACAGTACGAAGAACACTGTAAGCAGCTCTATCAAATAATTTACAATATAACACATAATATATAAAAAATTTATAAGGTTAATCACTGTCTAACAGCCAATCCAGTAAGAAGACGATGCTTAATAGCTTCACATTGTGCTGATGCACTAAGCCCACGTTGTGTAACTTTACCAAAGAAACACTAAAAATATGATCTTAATCTATGAGCTAACAAAAAAACTACTTTAAGAGTAGAAGGATCAAAAGAAAATCTTGCAGCAATTAAAGCAATCAATTCACGAGTTCTTCTAGCTTCATCATTATCTTTAATTTGAGTACAGAATATAAGAAACACTTTTGTATCAGCCGATGATGTCATTTTTACATTCACATATCCATCTTGAGCAAGTTCTCTTCTTAAAAAGGAATCTATTTCTGCCAACCTAAGACCATCATTTATAAACTAAAAATAGATTAATTATATATTGGATTTATTTATAAATAAATCTATAACTTGTTTCTTTAATGAATACTTCTGAGACATAATAATGAGAACCACAAACAGCGACAATTGACTCGTGCCACGAAAATGAAAGGCGAAGTTACACTTCGGCAAGTGTCGTACATCATGTCCAATCCGTGTGATGCTGGTTTAGTTTGGACACAATTTCAAAAGCATAGACAAAGTTTAGACGATTCGTTTAGAAACTTTACAATAAGTGACAATGATGAAACAGATTTAAAGAATAAAATCAAATTATTTAAAGATTTTATGAACGAATGCGCATCTTTGTTGCCACCTAACCTTTTGAAACAAGTACAAGAATATTATCGTAATGCTTTAGAGCGATTTCATGCAGAGAAGCAAAAAAATGAAGGATTTACATTTAAATATTCTAATAAATGCAAATCTTCTAGTGTAATTGCTAGCACATAACAAATTAATAAAATATTTTTATATTTGGACATTATTTTTTGTAATTTGGAATAGATCATGAATGTGTTGGAAAACAAGTTTAATGAACATGATAATGAAACATCCATTATATGCAGTCAAAAATCACAATATCTCCCTAGTTTTCTAGCAACACAACCAAAATACACTCAAACTAGTTTAGTGTTTGATAACCCATTACAATATTGTGAATATTGTAATAACAATATGTCATTTGAAAGAAACAGTCTGAAATTAAAAAATAGGTCTAATGAAATTATTCATATAAGAAGTATGGATCCACTTGATAATGCTAATATATCACATTTGATTTCGGTTAGAATTGTTTTTAATACATCAATAAAACGCTCTATAATAATTAAAGATGCAGTTAACTCTATATTTATCCTGGAGTGTCAACAATTGAGACTTAAAGATTGTATTAATTGTCACTTTTATATTACACTTAAAACAGCTAGTATGCATGGTGCAATTGTTCTTGAATCATGTAGTGGTTGTTATTTTGGTCAAAAGATACCAATTATTCACTATCAACCTGGTATAATATATACATCCGACATAATATTAGTTTTATGTACTTTCATATATAGGTAATTTATTAAATAGTGACATATGTGAGATATTGACAATGCTACTGAATAATAACAATAAAAATAACCAATTTGACCTTAGTATAATTAATGATTTTGATTGGATAGATGTTTCTACTAAATCCCCCAATGTTCTGTCGATTGAAACTCTTTCACAGTTTTTAGTGGCTATATTTATATTGGAAAACAATACTGTAAAGTTCTTGGAGATGACTGTATAATAAATTTTTTGTTTTAACATTATTTTTTTAACAATTGTTCCATTTCTATTTATTATTCACGAATCAGCTTTACTTTATCATTAATCATTTACATATTGTGTCATGACGATCATTTATGAAATGTATGCACATGACTATTTACTAGTTTGCCTACGTTTTATCATTATTCTATAAATGTATAGAACATACAGGATTTAAATATTTATGATGGATATAATTTTTTAGAGACAATTTATTGTTAAAAAAAATATGTAGCAATGCTTTTGTATTACTCGAATATAGTCTGTACATCATTTTGACATAAATGTATGGACTATTGCCTACACTTTAGCTGAAGAATCTTCTTTGTACATTTTTTTATATTCATTCTTTGATAATTGTGCTAGAATGAGGACATCGAAGAGCCTAGACGAATCCTCAGCGTTTAATTATTCTTAAAATTATATTTTTAGTAATTTAAACACATAATATATACCTTTTAAGTGTGTGAACATGAAAAAATTTTACTTTATATGTTTAACTAGAAATGGAAACACCTTTTGTCTCAATTTTTATCCCATTCATCGTAATAATTACAACATTAACACATGCGCAAAAACGATAACATATTTAATTGGTGATTGATTGAAATTCAGTTAAATGTTCATATGGCGAAAATAGCAAGTGTATTTTAACATTTTATACCAATTCTATTATTGGTAAAGAACTCAATAAATAAATAGTTTGTTGGTGGCACATCAGTATAATATTAAGCTTAACTATTTCATTTTTTTTTAAATAAAAAGTGAGATAATGATCATAATTGACTGTATTTTGAGTATATATTTATTTTTAATTAGAATAACAAAACATTACCATGGGTATACGCTATGTAACTAATGGGAGCAATTTTAAAACTGTCGTGTATCCGTAGTAATGTATTGTATCAATTGTATTGTTATAATTGATATAATAGTATACATTATACTTTTAAAAAATAAATAAACATATTTTAAGGTTTTATATCATACATGAACTCATAGATTGTATTATTGAAACAATCGATAGCAAATATTAAAATGAAACGTTTTTTATAAATTTTCATATTCAGCTAAATAAGCAAAACATAATTAATGACTAATAAAGCCTATTTGATTGTTAACTAGCCGATTTAAGAGTTAAACAAACTAAGAATGTACTTGAGCTTAGGCAGAATATTCAAGTAATCTAGAATCAACCAAATTAGTGGAAACATTCATTTAAGAAATAAATTAACATTTCAAAAATGAATTTATCTATAGCAATATAAAACATAATATGCATTAATAGTACGGAATCGCTAATAAAATTAATGGGAAAGAAGATAAGAAAACATGTTTCACTCAACACGTCACTATTTAACGTTAAAACTAACAATTGACACATCAATACCTTTCATTATAACATAAAATATATTTTTAACATGATATTTAATAGAAAATTTATTTTTAAAGATATGATAATTAAAAAAATACCACATCTAAAATTAACTTGACACGCATGCGTGAAATAGTAGTTAGCTATGAGGAAAGTAGTGATAGAGATGAAATAACATGCTTATAACTAAAAGAAAAATGTGCATTCAATATTTATATATGAGTAAATTATTTAAAAAGTGCATCTTATAAATGAAAAATATAAATACAGTATTTTATCATTTGAAGAGCAAGTATATTATAAAAAATGGTATAAATTTTTTGAAAAATAACAATTTAAAAATATATTAAGGCGAATGTTAACATGTAATTAAACAAGACTATCATCTTGTAGAAGTGGATCAAAAAAGTGGTGTAATTGTGATAGATTTGGACCACCATGTTTGTTATTCTTAGAGAAAATATAATTACCTATTTTTCCCTCAAGTGCTAGTTTAAGTATATGATTTAAATAGTCCTAGAGTTATTTGATACTATGCATATATAATAATTAGTAGGTACTTCAAGAGCGACTTTTCTATATTTTAACAGACAATCACTGTTAATGTTCGATATTTTTTGTGGAAAATGACAATCGCTAACCTAGATAGTAAATTTCCGTTAAAAATAATAAAAAGCGTGGAAATTAAATAGATACAAATGGGTTCATGATGTGAGACATTTGAAGAATATTAAAAAATGATAGATTAAAATAAAAATATACAAAAACTTATATATTTTAAATAATTAAATTTAAATTATAATGTTAAAAATACTCGAAAAAATAAAAATATTAATGTTACATAAGAAATAACGTACATTAGGAGAAAAGTTACATAGATCAATATGAAGCTTTCTAAATGAGTTATATCTTCTCCAGATTTCATAAAATGCATGTTTTATTTTAATCTTTAATAATATGATGCATAATTTAACTTTTTTATAATTATAAATATATATACTTTTACACAAAATTGATTGAATTGTGAGTTGTCTCTTGTAACTAATCGAAATCCTGTAATTTTTGCGCACAATGCTCGATTTTGTAAGATCTTAATGCGTTCCAGAAAATTATCAACACAAATTGGAATATCTAGGCTTTCCACTGGCAAATGGATTGGCTATAGTGTAAAATAATGATAAATGTTCAAAATTCATTATGTTTATAAACATATATATATATACTTTATCTGAAAATTCAACATTCTCTGCATCTTCCACAATTTTCTAAAAAATCAAAAATATATAATTGTTATTGATATATTTTATTACCATCTTTGATTTATTATATTGAAATGAATTGACTATATCTTTTTTTGTGCTATAGTATTTTAAATAAGGACTTATATATGAAGTAATAGGAAATATACTCATTTATATGATTAATTCTTACACTCATAGTAAAAATTTCATCAATATTGGATTGTATATTAGAACTTAATTGAGATATTTTTACTTTATTATCAAATTTATCAGAATCATTGGTAGTAGAGTAACTATCACAATTGAGTTTCATTTGCTTTAGCTGAATGTTTACATCGGGACTTTTGTTCTCCATGACGGTAGAGCATAAGCCCGGCATAACCAATGGTAATTGAGTAGAAGCCATCCCTGATGTAATATTATCAGTAAATATATCGTTAATTTTGTTGTTATCAGGTATATTTTGAAAAGAATTTAAATATTTTTGATTATTGTTATCATAGTCACCTCCCAAAAGTAAACAAGTTTCTGTTATAAAAAATACCTAAAACGAATAGAAACATAATTTCTCATAATTATATCATAGATTTTTTTCACCTCTAAAAATTTTCTATATATTAAAATCAACTTGAAATTGTTTTCAAAACTAAAAACATTAAAAAAATGTTTTGTAAATAGAATTTTTGCTTCTCCAAGTTGAATTGCTTCTTTTTGTAATATTTTCTGAAAAAGAAACATGTCTTTTTGGCTAATTTGAAAGAGTAACATACGTAGATTATTATTTTCATTTTGAAGTTGATTCAACAGTCGGTTAAACAGTAAAAAATCAAAATTAGTAGTCAATGCGTCAACAGTTTGATCAATATTTTTTTCCACGTTAAGTTTTTCTTGAATATTGTTACATATTAATTCATGATCACGCGTAGAAAATTCTTTTTTACTCATATCCATCATTATTGATTCATCTTTGATCATGCAAAATTTTAAGAGTGAATGAAAAGTTTTTTTTTGATGTTTAGATACATTATTATATTTTATTATTAAAGTTTCTATTGATTCATTACTTTCTTTTTCCATTTAAAGTCTCAAAATTTGATGATAAAATATTCATTAATAGAATTAATTAACTAAAACCAAAGTTAAGCCTTAATAATTTTGTAAAGCGCATGCGCAAAACGATTGATTTGTTGGTGTTTATTAAAATTAGTTTCAGTTTACCTATCCTAAAAAGAAGATACGATATAAAATTATAGAATGTATTTTTATATATAAATTTAAATATTTTTATGATATTATTAAGTTAATTTTAAAGACAAATTGTAGTAATCATCAGTCATCGAAAAGATATGCAAGACGATGCAGTAATTATAGTAATGTATCATTCTTTTATAATTTTTAGGTTGAAAAACGTAAAAGTATGTTAAAATAAAACGAAAAATATATGATAAATTCAATTTTATCAATGTTAAAATAATTTGTTATTTTTTTTAATAGACTTGTCAATATTACCATTAAGTGAGCTTGTTAAAGCTCAAAATGAGCTTGGTTTAAAGAAGTAATTGTTTTAAGTTGTATTATGGTTATTTTATGGTAGAACTCAAGAAATTCTACTATTTAAGAGTAATACGAATGTGGATACGATTGCTGATCACTTGATGCATGAAAATACACAAAATCAAACAACAAAGTACCATAAAAAAGTGTTAATACCAAAAAAAATCAAACAAGAAGAGTAATTTCTATATTTAATTGTTATATAAAAATCTCTTTTAACATTGTTATATGTAAGACCATTAGAAATATCTGCAAAGATCCGACCTAAGCTTAATCATAACATTATGAATGTGAAAAAAACTGTAGCCATAATAAAATCTATATTTTTTAAATTTAAATTTCTAAAAGATAAAAATTGACCCTCGATTTGGTGAAAGATTTGGAGAATTTAACGAAGAAAAGTTTTCTAAAGCATATGGATTTATTGAAGAATTACGTCAAAATGAACTTAATGTAATATGGATTATTATGATGATGTTTAAAGTAGATATTATCCAATTTTTAGGCTGTGAAAAAAAAGTTAAAAAAGATTAAAAACAGTGAACAAAAAGAAAAACTTAAACAATATCAGAAATCAGCTGTAATTTATTTATTTTAAGGATCATTTTTATGCTAACACCAATTTTTTATTAGCTTAATCGTATGGCTGCACATAAAGATAAACAGCATAAAAAAGAAGTTGAAAAAATCATAAAATTAAAAGAAAAGGAAATCACGGAAAAATCTAATAAACCTTTCCATTTTAAAAAAAGTTATTTAAAACATATAATTAGGCACTTGATATGGTTATCATGGTTGTTTAGGTGTGAAAAAACAATTCCAACTAGCTTACAAGTTTTCACAGCTTAAAAAACAAAATAAAATTGATAAATATCTACTAAAGAAAAAGGTTAAGACAGGGAAAAAAGAATCTAAGCTGCCATTTGATAATATCGCTATTTAAATAAGTGTATCTTTGTGTATCACTGTTGTCATGTAATTTTTTATTCCAAAAACTTATAATTTTTTTATTGAGCAGGTTTAATAATATAGAATATTAGTTAAAAATCATTTTTTAATGGTCATATAATATACAACTACTTTTTTTTTTCATTTTAAAATGGTTGTTATAATTATGCAATATCTATAGAATATCGTCTTAAACGTATTTTCTATGTTTAAATTATTTATCTAGCTAGTTTTATTTAAATAAACCCTTGTATTTATTGCAATTTATCTCAATTATATGGTTTTAAATTTATATTTTAAGCCATCAATTTTTCCATTCTATTTATATAAAATGAGAAAATGTCAAAATGAAAGATTTTTATTCAAAAATATACTTTTTACTTTCTTTTCTAAATATATTTATATATTGAAAACAAAAAATATCTCATTTTCACTTATAATTCATGTTATTTACGTTATATCAATTATTTCAACCAATCACAGTTATATATTGTTTCTATTTTTTGTTATGGTACATGATTATTGTTTTTTAATGTGAGATCAACTGAATTTCATTTTTAAATGAAACTTAAGGTTAATTTGTTAAATAGCGTTGCACAATCTCACGCAACAAGCTCATGATTTTGTGCTAAAAACATGTGTCGAATTAACAACCAAAAAATTCTCTCACCTGCATTATTTACACTTAATCAAACCTTAGTATAAAAATCAATCATGTATGATTTTCTTAGAAGTACTATTTTAATGTATAAACACTAATGTATTAAGAAGAAATAAGCGCATCTTTACATAATCGTTGTAACTACGATCATAGTAATATGTTAGTATCAATTAAGCATGCGCAATTAGATTCTAATTAAGATAGTACTTCGAATTTATTACACTCTAAAAGAATATAAAAAATAATAAAAAAACTATTTCAGTGTATACATGTGGCCTTTATCTCTAACCTGATAAACAGGTATGATGTGAGTAATATACCAACATGTAAATTAGCTACAAGTAATTATGATATGATATCTAAAGTTTATAAGAGCAGCTATTCTATGTTTAATAAATAATTTAGTAATATGATTAATTTGAAGTTTGTAAAACTTACTGATTGGTTGTTTTTAGTGAATAATACTGCATACAAGCTATATATACAGTATCTACTCGCCTTACTTAGATTGACCATGAAATTAGAATTGTTTACACTATTTTATTTATTTATATTATAATTTTGTTGCTTAAATATTAAATTTTTATGTGTTTAGTTTATCTTATTATAGTTGACTATATTACCTATTTTACAATACTAAAATTTACACTAGTCATATTTAATTGATCTATCTGTGAACTAAATAATTCTTATGGGTACAACCAAGTGTTAAATCGATATTTAAAGTAAAAAAAACGATTAGATAATTAAAATTTAATAAATTTTATTTTGAACCCGCATAAATAAATTAAAATGTTAAAGATTGATGGTAATGGTATAAATTTAATTGAAGCACAAACAAACAATGTTTCATATATAAAAATAATTAATTTACAAAAAATAAAATAATAAGAGGTTAAATCGATGAAAATATTTTTTTAAGTTCATTTTCAATATAATCAGCTTCTATTTGGATTTTTTCAATGTGTTTAAGTAAAAGATCTCGTTTGCTTATATCTGGGGATACATTGTGAATATTTTTACAATAAAAATCAGAATTCTTAAAATCTTCTATTAAATTAAAAGGCCATACGCGTTGCTTAACATCTCTGACAACACTAAAAGGTAATACTATTGATAAATTTATGGAATCTGAACATGCTTCATCCAAACTACCACAATTAGCATTACACACAAAGTATGATGTGAATATTGATGGATATAAGTCGATGAAAAATGGCACATAAGTCACAAAATACGTGAATTGATCCATATCTCCATGATCTGATATACAGCTTTGATAAATCATTTCTTTTCTATAATAATATTAGAAATATAGATTCTAATACAGTAGACTACTTAATTGATGATAATGTAGGCCTACGCATTGGATATTCGAGTATTACATTGCAAAATTTAGCGAAATTTTCAATAAAATGATTAATCTCATTTTGACATTCATCAATCTCTACAAAAAAAAGATTATTCACAAAAATAATCAGTTTACTATTAATTAAAAAATTACTTTTATATGCAGTATGTATAAGTGGTGGAACTTTAATCATATCTAAATTGTTAGCCATATACTTTAATTGTAAATATTGTTCAGTTGTCATCAATTCTTCTATAGTCAGTTAGCTAAGAAAATAAATATTTATTAATCATTTACTTTGATAATTTTTTAAAAAAAGCTGTGAAAAATAGTCATTTTCATTATAGCATGGAGCTATACATTCAACAATATTTCGCTTGAAAGAATCTTGTAATGTAGTTAAATATTCGTTAATAAGATTTTGAATATATTGTTCTACGGAAAATAGCCAATTAATTTTGTTTCTATATTCATGTACAAGGTCACAAAGTGGGTTATACATTTTCTTATTGAAATCTATAGGAATATAATTATAAATAGATGATAACACATAAAATAGAACAAATACCATTAATAAAAAAAGATAATTCAGTAGTTGTAGGTTTAGAAATCCAAAATGAACTATTAAAAGCCCATTCTAACAATTTTTCACACTAAAATAGTTTTATAATGATATAAATGTCTATAAAGATATGCAGTTTTTTTAGAATTATTAAAAAAGGATGCTACTACATAATTATATAGATAAAATATATATATACCAATAAATGTAGAGAATCACAAGATATATTAATAGAATCAATGTATAAATTATATAAGGATGAAGAACGGGATTTCATAGATTTGGCTCCAAAAATTACAAGGTATGTTTCAGAAGGTTGTTGAAAATAACTAGGATTTAATTGACTTTTTATAGAGTTTATTTTATCTTTCGTATCATTAAATAAATGTGTTGCTCGTTTTATACTACCTGAAAGCAAAAATATCACACATGAAGAGTTTTTTAAAATCTCTTGAGTAGATTCACTCCAATCCATAATATCATAAATACTTAGTGCTTGAAGACCAATTATATATTTTTTTAGATTTTTTTCTCCATTATCAATCAATTTCAATGTCTCATTATTACTATTTAACGTTTTTGAATTTATAAAGTCACTTTTAAACGTATTCTCTTCATTATTAAAATTATAACTAGTGTTGTTATTATCTTCAAAAGTGATTTTTGATTTTATTATTCTTCCATCAGCATCATTATAATCAGTTCTATAACCATAAAATGTTTTATAGTTAGATCTATAATTTAATAAGTAACATTGTTCAGCTGAATTAACTTCAGAATGAAATAACTTTATATACATCATATGCATGAGATTGTTAGTATTAGTAATGTAAGACTGTAACATTGGTGTATGGATTAAACTATCAAACACAATTACACATTTACACCATGGTAATGAAGAATTTATATAATAATTAGCCTTTTCTGACAATGAAACATCATATAGCTTATATTTTGAATTAGTTATCAAAGAGTAAAACCATATTTTTTTAAAATCACTTATGAAATTTATTTTACGTTTTTTACAGGATTTTTTAACTTGAATTTGCTTTATTTGTTCTTCATATATGGATGTAACACTATCTTTTATCACATTTTTGATAATCAGTTCATTATACTTTTTTAAAAGTGCAGTATAACTGCTTTCTTTTAATGATAAGTTTTGATTTGGCTCTACTCTAGTGACAGTAGCCAATGAAGCAAGGTTATGATGATTAGAAGGATAGTTTTGAATGTGATCGCAAGAAAAATGAGCAATATCCTTGCGCGAATAGCCTAATTCATGAGATGATAATTCATTGAATGATCTAGCTAATGTATGTTTAATGTGACTTAAAGAAACTGTTTCTTTAAATGGTTCGAATTCACCAATAAAGCTTTGATTATCTGTATCATTTATGGATTTGCTACCAGTTTCACTAATATTAACATTTTTTGCTTCAGTCTTTATTACACCTAAATATTAATATATAAATAAAATAATGATCAAAAAGTCAATCTATAGTTTACCAGTAAAAATGGACGGATATAATAAAGTAGATCCTAAGGATGAGTTTATATTTTTATTAGATATAGCAGCTGTTAATAGGGTTGTATCCTTGGGTGTATTAGAATCAGAGTTTACACGGGTAGAAGTAGCTGCAGCACTAGTTGGCAATTCAAATTCACATATTGACTTATTTGTAGATGCTAAATAATTACTAGTTTCTAATGATTTATCGTCAAATGATGTTGCACATATAGAAGCTGTTTTTTCTGAATTAAGATTTGAAGTGTTTAAAGTAGACAGCAATGAATTATCGTTATGAAATAGTTGTTTAATTGATTTATCATTATTGGATTGATTATGTAAACTAGTGGAGAAATTTACATATCCACTAAAGTTTTTAGTTGTTTGAATTGGCCAAGATATGTTACTAGTGTTTACATGAGCGATATTTAAAATTGAATCTGTATTATTTACATCACTATTGACAGTATTGTTGAAGGAATAGTTAAAAGTTTGGTTGGTATATGATTTCATTTTATTAACTAAAGATGATACTTTAACATTATAGATAAATTCATTTATTTGGAAGAAATTGAATTTAGTATTAAAAATCACGGGAGGGCCACTTGATTTTGAAATTATATGATATACATAGGCATTGCATGCGAATTGTTTTGTTATATATGAATTATTGTTGCTATCAATAAATAAAGTATCATCTTTTATTATCATAGATTGTACATTAGTGTATTGATGAATAAAAGTTACGAATTTTGGATCTTTTACCAATGAAATAATGCAGATATAATGTCCATTAATATCAATAACTGAAGTTCCATTCTGAGAATAGAATATACCATCTTTAATTAATGGATCATCTAGCAATATATCAATACGATAATAAACACCATTAATATCACACACCGTATCATTATTGTTGGGAATATTTGGAGTGCATTTTTGTGATGATAATACCTTAGAAGTAATTGTATCCATTAGAAATTGATAAAGTGGATATGAAACATTATTAGAGTCCTTTATTACACATGTATTATTTTCCAGAGATCCATCAGTTTCTAAATTTAGGCACGAAAGTAAAAAGGGATTTTTGTTAAATTGCCATGTTGGTAATTTAATTCCGTTAAAGTTAATTTCATTTTGTATTTGTCTCATATCATTCAAATAAATAAGAAATTCTTTATTAGACAAAATATCCAAAAAAGGAATAGCATGCTTATTTGAATTATAAATAACAGTTCCTTTTTTCACTTCAAGAAGCTGAATTAATATGTTGGTATCTTTAAGAGTAACATCTTTATCATGAATCTGACCATTAATATCATACACTGGGTTAATAATTGTTTCTGGATATTGTGAAATGTTTAATATTGATCTTTCGATATCCACAGTGGACATGCCACTTAAAAATGCAAAAGTTTGGTTTTGTTCACGTGAATTTAAACTAACATTATTATCATCATAGCCATTAATAAGATGTTCTTGGTACAATTTTCCTAAATTATATAATACTAATTTTAACAAGAAAAAAATAAATACCTTTTAGTTGCGATTCATTAATGTCCTCAAAAGCATCCTCATAGATATATGTAGACGTTGAGAGAGTTTTAGCAAACAAAGTGAGCTTTTTTTCAGTTAGCTCATCAACAGTAAATCTATAGCTAGAAAACACATCAATCTTGGGTTGTGTGATAAAAAGTGTAGGGATTGATATTATCTATTATTTTAAAAACAATATTATTTTTACAGTGAAACGAAAGTAAAAAGATACATGTGCAAGATTAATAGAAGCATCTAATAACTCTATATTATTCAAAGAAATTTGATCTAATTTTGCAATGATATCATAATCTAGCGATTTTATAGGAATCCAAATAATATTTTCAGGTCGACAATCATGAGTAAAAGTATCATCCACTACTTTAGAAACAAATTCATTTATCTAAAAAATAAACAACTTATTGTGGACATAACTTATTAATTTGATTATATCCATTAGTTTTATTTTTTAATGTATGGCTTATAAAAAATACTCTATTTATATAGTAACAAAACTACATAAAATATAGCAAAGAAATTTATATTTATCACTAATTTTAGTTCAATAATTATATTATAAATTGTTATTAAAAAGTAAATAGATATATTCACATTTTCTTAAAACTAAAAAAAGCTATATTTATAAGCGTAAAATCGTGATTTAAAAAGGAAAACAAATGGTAGTTTTGTAAAAAAAAATTAATAATGTCTCACTATGATGTCGTTAAAAAATCCAAGAGACATAGAAAGTGCTTCCAGCGATATTTGAATAGTGCCATTTTTATGAGAGGCATATGATCGCCTAAATTTACTAATGCAGCTCTTTCTAACCTATCAAAGACTTATTATTGATCTAAATGACAACAAAACAATGAAACTACATGAGAAGATTGTTCATAAACCAAACATTTAACAAGGTAAGGAAATCTTTCACTTTAAATTAAAATATTGAAATAAATATATTATTCAGCGAATCTAAAACATTACTTGAGAATAGTGAAATATTCAAATGACCGATCACTATTATAAAAATGGTACAATGCGATTATCCATTCAATAGGTTCACTTTTCAAAATATATTCAGGTAATGTAGTAATAATTCTTTAAATAAGAGTTATTCGACATTTACTTAAAATATAATTACATTGAGAGATCTACATTATTCACAAAATTTAGCAATATCTCATACATTTTATATTCAATAATCGTTGATAATGGTTTAAAACTCTACCAAAAAAAATATTTTTAAAAATACTAGCAAGAAACATGCATATTTACATAAATGGCAGCCACATTGTTAAGCTTGTTTATCATTTCAATACAACTCGCTAATGCACTCAGGTTAGCTTTTCTATTGTATGATTCAACAATATTTTCATCAAGAAACGCATGACAAAATATGTAGAATCTTTTTATGGTAACATTAGAAATGTTTCAAAAAAAATCAAATACCTTCCCATTTTTTCAATAATTTCACATACATCACTATTAATCAATTGTTGTTGAGTAATATCCTATTTAATGATTACATAGTAAAATAAATAAAGTATTATTAAAAAAACCTTTATTATTGCTCTAAAACGATTGAATAAAAAATCGTACCACACTGATTTTAGTTGTAAATCATTTGGTAAGGAGATGGCCACCCTATTAACCAAATGATTCGTAGTCATCACTAATGCCTTCGATGTACGAAGGTCTGATGGTAACGGAAAAGCCTTATTTTTTACATTATTTATAAAAAAAATATACAGCTACATTAAAAAACCTGATCAGCTGACGATCGTACAAATTCTTTAACTAAACACAATTCATCGTTGTATTTAGTGCTTTCAGGTAAATTCTATACAATTACATCATTTATTTTTCCAAGTATATAAAATAAGCGGTTACTCTATTTTTTTCAAAGTAATTAATAAAATTGTGAGTTGTACGAATATTTAATTCCTATGTACGAAGGAATACATTACATCAAAATTATTAATGATTATTTACCTTAATAGGGCACATTTCTTCACAGATTCCAACTATTTTTTCCTTTAAATCATTTTTTTCAAGAAACATTTAGCAACAATGCAATAGACAAATTGGCACCTGATTGTACCACTCAATTAATGACTGCGCATATCAGATCAATTAATAGTTGAAACTCAGTCATATACACGAATAAAAAAATGAATCAAGTATATAAGAACACATTTAATTATTTATTTACACAATAAAATTCATCAAAATTATCTAATAAAGTAAAATCTATAATAAATTTGAGCGCGCGGTGTTCATACTGCGCATGTTTATAACAATCTTGGATATCGTTGCCATAGTATTTTTAATTAATTATTTTTAATTTTTTACATTAGTTTTATGTAAAGCATAATAGATATCATAGATTTTTTTGTCTATGATAGTTGTGTTAAATGAATATACTGTTATTACATGAATTATATGTGGGAACATAAAAGATTCTTAGTTAAAATATTATTTTTTTTAAAATAAAAAAATTAAATGAAAGAAAAATTAATTTTATGATGTTGGCCTATGTATGAAACTTAATAATGGATGGATTTTAGAATCAAGATAGGTATGATAGTACCAATTCATACTGTTTATGTTATTGGTAACAATTTGACTCAATGTTTAGTAGAATTTTTTAAAATATTATTTATAATTTTGAATAGTATGGAAGGTGGTATATATAATTTTTTTATTAATAAATGTCAAATGACTCATTTTTCCTATAATACTTTTAATATGGTTTTCATAGATAATTTAATATTAGAAAAAATTGAAATTATCTATAACAGAGTAATGGATTTTAATTCAATTTGTATTTGTTTATTGTTATGGGGTATTTCTATGCTGAACACGCAGTAGAATTTTGTTGTGAATGATAGACTCGAGTGTTTAGTTACAAATACACAAATAAACTGGTTAAAATCTCATGTGGTTTCATTTCAAATTATTTTAAGTATATATTTAATAAATTTCTGCTATATTCTTAAAATTCTCTCATAGATATAAATTCTTAAAATAGTAATACAATTATTCATGATAAGTAAATTTATGAACACTAACTAATCAAAAAATTGGATTTTTACATAAAAATTATATTCTGAATTAGATAATGTATCTATAATAGTGACCGTGCAATCATCAAATTACTAGGAACGTACTTACCTCTAAATGTTTTGTTTGTAAATATCTAATTTAAATATAAAGTAGTCGTAAGGATTCAAAAAAAATCATCTAATTAACTACGTTTTGGTAAGTAAATCTTCTGTAAAACATGCCATTATTTTATCTTGTGTGAATATGGAACCGCTTAAAAATTTACACAATATTATACTCTAAATGTTTAATACACTAGATAGACTTATTAATTGATCAAAAAAGCCAATATAAACATTATATTAACTAATTTACTTTAGATATAATTATATTTAGGTATAAAAAATGAAGAAAATAGAGTCACATCAACATACAATACAACCTCGGTTTAAATCACCTAATCGTGATCGATCGGATGGGATCGTCAACAAGAAATGGTCATAGAGCTTGATGTGGATGTTGAAATTCCAACTGAACATTTTTTCAGTTCTAATATGTCAATAAATGATTACTTGTTATTATGCAAATCTAAAATGTCTATGGAAAAACTAAGGGAACAATTGGAGAGTGTTTATCTTAGTATAAATAACAAACTTATTGCATTGACTATACCAAAGATAGAGCCTTTATTAAATGAATTTGAAACTGTTGTAATCATAAAATATCATAATTTGTTAATTTTTTATTTGGCTAGTGTAGTTTAGATGTCAATAATAATTATATGAGTAAATTGCATCAATGGTGCGTTAATTTTAAAGTATAAAACGATTTTTTTAAATAAAGTGATTTGTAATATATTTAGATCTTGTTGGATGACTATAAATCTATAAAGAATATGCTTAAAGATTATGTTATTAAACAATATATGATAAAGCGATATGTTGTAAACATTTAATTTATACCCTTAAACGTAAAATTTACGACAATTTTTAGGTTATCATAAGATATTACCAGAGAGTATCTGAAAAAATTGGTTGTTTTATTAGAAAATCCAATAGATTAATCGATATAGTTGACAAATCAAGTACATGTGTAAATATATCTAAAGTGATGTAGTTAGAATCATTTCACGTTAAAACTGATACTATAAAACTTATATAGTGATTCTGTAAATACGTTATCTTTGGAATATACCCAATTTCAAACTTTACTCATACATGATCAAATTCCATTATCATTACAATCTGTATATTGTTTCTTTATATTGTTGTTTAAATAATATTTACAGAAGCTAAAAACTTTTGAAAATAGCTATAAAAATCTATTAAAATTACTAATTTCTAAAATAATTCATTTTTCTCTGATATCTGATCAGATTGATGATAAAAATTATCAACTGCTTCTCAATCATGCAGGGTTTTGTCAACTATTGAAATTTATCAAGCAATTTAAATATGATAATTTATTAATTGAACAACTAGCTATATATTATATAGAACCATTTTTTACTAAAGTATTATTTATAATAGTTTATTTGTTAACTATTATGAATTAAAAAAAAAACAGGAATTTTATTTTTTTTAGTTACCATCAGATACTGATGTTTGCAATATATTTGCTATATCATTTGACTTATATAAGAAAATGGATTTATTTATGCGAGAGTTTTGTTTTCAGTTTGAAATAGCAAAAGTTTTACTCATTAAATTACAGACATACCTTGAAAACAATCGACAACATATATTTGTTCCAGAAAATCCAGATCATTTTTATAATGTAATTTTTAATTAGTATTAAAAAAAATTATTAATTATCGTTTAAGTATTATAAAGCTTTTAAAGATTTTATTAATAATCTACAAGATTCTATTAACGTAGATTGTTCTCAAAACAACAATCCCATAAATTCTATGTCTATCCCAACGATTCAATCATCCAGAATTTGTCAAATCTTTAAAAATAAGTGGAATATTTTAGTTTTTTTCCATTTTAGGTAGTTGAATATTGATTTTAGATAACTATTTTGTAAATCATTCTAATAATTATTTTTTTATAGAAGAAAAAGTATTCAAAAGTCTTATAACGAAATTAGAATAGATGACATTTTTAATGATACCTATATGAATCCAATTAGTTGTTTTTATTTTTGTATTCATAATATAATATTTTTTTAGAAGACTACAGTAGTAGTCCATTTTATCTTACATTTCAACTGATGAAGCTTTGCTTTGATATAAATAAAAACTATTTCCTTGAGGATCTTACTGGAAAATATCTAGCTATCATTATCCATGTATATTGTCATATATTTGATAGTAATTAATTATTATTCATTAGCTTAATAATGATTTTATAAGCAAAGTAAATCACAAAGTAAATAATCTATTTTAAATAATGTGCTAATTTAAAATATATTAAGATGAACAAATTTGTCGAACATGTTCTTGCTGTTAATCAATCAAACGCTACTGACATTAATATAGTTCAGTCCACAGTAATCATCCTTATACATCTTTATCAACAAACTATGATATATAACGTTGATATAAATAATCTTCTTTCAAACCACATATCCAGAAATATACCCAATGATAATAAAACTCTTTATAATAGTATACATGATATGATTATTTGTTAGCGTCATTACTAATATTATGTAGCTGTTGTCGTGGAAATTATATCACTATTACATACACTGATAGAATCCATAAAAGATAACTTTAAAAATGTTATCATTCATTTTACACAATTTCACACAGTAATATTATATGAAATTATAGTTCTACATCCTATTAACTCTTTTTAAGATTTTAATGATATTTAATGATCAATTTTGGAACAAATATCCTTCAATATCTATAGAATCATGCGATAAACAAAATATTGATTTATATCCTGAACATAACCCTCCAAAAATTGATGACAAGCAATTATTCGATGAGTCGGATAATTTTAATATTAATCGATTAATAAACATGTGTTTTAAATAATATAAAGCTTTTTAGATGGGAAATATGTTATGCATATATATTATGTTTAAATGTGAGATAATATAAATTGGGTTTCTTCTTTGTATAACTAGAATTTTAAAAATTTGCAAACCCGTATGTTTTTAGAATTTTAAGGTAACTAGAATTCAATTTAATAATAAAGCTGTGATTTTTTCCTACATACTAATTATCTTCACTTTATTAAATATTGCAATAGAAACTACATTATCTACCTTCCCGTAGAGATTATCAAGTAGACATTCTAAACAAATTTGATTGAAAATCACAATTTTTTACACATAAAGTATAAAATGTAAAATGTGATAGAACAAAGAGAAATTGCTTGAAGCATGCGCAAGGTGTATACACTCTAGGTTACACATAGCTTGTTATGTGCTAGCGCACTTAATTAACCAAATCGAGCTGTTTAAATTTTACACTGTTTTGGCCATATTTTAACACTACTATACTAATTCAAACTATCACTTTTCTATATTTAATTGATGTGGTTTAACATCTTTGACATTGATAAACTTATATTTTAAAAATTGTCGTTCAGTAATTTCCATTTCTTCTAAAAATGCATTTATTGATTACTATTTGGTAAAGAAATTCTCTATTTTATTTTAAGAATATGAAATAACTACATTTAAAGGTTTACAGGTAGTATGCATACATCATAATAGAATAATAAAATGATATTCTGTATTAGTGTTTACTCCTAAATAACACTAGACAGTTTAAATGTTTCGATAATGATGGAGTACTTTGTTTTCATACCTACATTTTAAAAAATAATTGTATAACTTTATTTAAATGTAAACTTATTAATATATTAGCTTACTTTTATTTTATTGTCATTATTTGTTTAGTCAAATTTAAAACTGGCCAGCGCACGCATAAACGATGAAGCGTGTACACGCATTTATGTTTGTGATCCTAGGGTAAGTCGCATCAGAGTTAATCTGTACTAGTAGAGCGTCTTATCCTTTAATTTTCAAAATGATTAAAAATGATTAAATATGAATTTAATGATCTAGTTTTATAAAAAAAAAAGAATGAAGAATTAATTGTTAAAGCAAATTTTAGCCGTATCATTTTAAACTGTGTTATAACATAGATTCTACCCATGACTAATAATCTAATATTCCACCAATATTTTAATATTTCTTACATTCTTAATGTAATATATTCCATATGAAATATAATAATAAAAGTTTTCATTCAACTAATCATTGATAGATATTCTTTGTATACCGCATATTATCCAACAACTGGAACAGTTATAAGATTAAAGTAACTGAAAACTATTTCTAATGAACTAAAAAAGTTCAATAAATCTCTTTTTTAAGTAATCATGCATTTATAGTTTTTAAATGAATGGTAAGTATAACAACTAAACCCTATTTATGAACAATAAGTTAAAATTTGTGCAGTATAAATATAGAAGATGATTTCATTATCACAATAGAAATAAATGATGCAATTTAAATAATCATTCCAAGTATTTAGTAGAATAAACAAATTAGCTCTGAAGTACCGCCACATATAGTACTTCAATCTCTGTGCGCATGCGTGAGGTATATTGTAAACGAAGGCGGGTTCGTAAATCTTGTTTGGTTTATCGTTTACTGGCAGCTTTATTTATATTATAAACAATGGAGGAAACTGAATTGGAGTATTATTATATGTTAATAGTATTATTATGTACTTATGGAATGTTTTTAGATCAATGATACCACAATGTGATGATAATAGCTCTGATGCATTAGAAATTACAAATTGGCAATTATTTGAGAGGTTTATAACCGATAAATTGAAAGAAACAGTTGGAAAAATACAAGAATTTTGGGATGCACTTGGAATGGATAGTAATGATAGTAAGGTTAGAATTCAAAAGTTGGCTATTCAATTAAACGGTAATATGACATATTTATAAAATACATTCATTTATATTTATTATTATATATTTTATTTAGAATTATTTGAAAAAATGACAAATGATGAAAGAATGCACAACCATTTAATTCAAAAATCAGTTTTAGACATGGCTGGACAATTGGAAGAGCTAGCAAGCTTACTTAATTATAATATGCCTATAATTGTAATATCTTGGTTAGTTTTTTTGTAAAAGAAATAATTAATATTTAGATGGACATATCAAAAAAACCGCTGAAATTATTAGATGAGCTTAACGAATTATTTATAGAACTAACAACTGAAAAAAATAATCGCATTAACCAATATAATGAATTAGCTAAAAATATTAAAGAGGTTTGTAGATTATTGGACACTACAGAATCTCGCACTATACTCGGTAGTCCTTTTAAAAGGTCCAAAGATGAAATAGGAAGAAAATATATTCCAACAAAAGAAGAAATTACAATTCTAAAAAAGCAATATGATGATCTTACGAATGAGATGGAAAATCGGAAAAATGAGCTTAAACAAATTCGTTCTAGTATATATGATTTATTAGTCAAAATGGGGCGCAATTCACAGGATCCAAAATACATATCTATCTTTAATACCAAGAACCAAGTTCTCTCTCGATCATTCATTGATACTATTCAACGTTTGCATAACGAAGTAGCATTTTTTATACCGCTATAAATTCGAATTATATGTTTATTATCTATTTTTGTAGTTACTAGATGAAAGCACCCAGTGTAAACAAAAATATGATAGTTTGTGGAGTGAAATAGAATACTGGTGGGATAAATTAGATACTGAAAATGTTGAAAGAGAAGTGATACGCGCTAGATATCGCCAAAATTATGGCTATGACACAATACATGAAGTAGTTAAAACACATCATATTTTTAGATTTTCGTAATAACTTAGTACTTATCTAGTTGGAAACTATCAAAAGAAATATAATTAATGAGAGAATATCAAAAATAGGTCAGTGTATTGAAAAACAACGTAAAATTCTTAAACAAATTTTGAAAAAGTGTTATGCTTTTTATAATCGAAAAAATGCTGACCTTTGGGGAGGAGAAGAAATTTTGGATATGGCAAAGACCAAATTTGATCCTAAAAGTCTTGTAATGAATACTGAAGCATATTTGGTTAGATTGGAAAAAGCTGTTGATGTGGCTAAGCATTACTACAATGATAATTCTAGTTTGTATAGTATGATTCAACGAAGAGAGCAACTTTGGGATGAATTATGCACTTTTGAGGTAATTTATTTTGTAGTCTTTATGAGTTGTAAAGATATGATTCTAGAGCACACCTCTTACAAGCGAACGTCTCAAAAATCGTGGTGGAATTCTTTTAAAGGAAGAAAAGATTCGTAGACGAATTTATAAGGATTTACCTGCGGTACATTTTATTCACATTACACTATAACTATTTAAGAATTATTTCTTCCACGTCTTAATCTAATAGTTGTTTAGTATACATTAATATGCCATTGAATAGTTCTTTTATATATGTTTTCATTTTATGATTGGTTTTTAGTTTAAATTATTAATTAACTAATTTTTAATTCATTTTTCTCTGTTTGTTCACTTAAAATGTAATTTATATCTTTTAGTTACAAGAACAACTCTTGATAATGCTAATAGATTGGAAAAATAAATACAAGTAAAATTATTATTTATATTCTTTTTAATGAAATTTTTTTAATTAGAACAGAAAATGGAATAGATGACAATGGATGTAAAACAAGAACACTATATTGGGATGATGGATGTGACTATATTGAACGTATTCGCTCACAGTGGGATAACCGTTTAAAATTTCATGGAAAACTGAATCATCCGAATGAATCAGGCCAAAAATTATTAAAATTAACATCAGCTAGTCCTGTTCACGAAAGATATTTATTGTCACCTAGAACACCGCATTCTTCTATGTCATCAACAAATTCTAGTTCCATTCGCCAAAATAGGGTTCTAAAGAGAACATTCACTCCATATGTATCAAGTTATGTTATATTATAATATTAGAGTAAATATCTAGGCACAATATAATACTTCCAGCCGCATTGACTCAATTTATCACAATTCTCCCAAAACTATTCAAAAAACATCTCAAATGTTACC